>APFE030420307.1:0-33366 GCA_000404065.3 Pinus taeda | reverse complement strand
GGTACCTTGGTTTCCATTTGACCCTATTGGTGGATACCCCGCCTCTGTGTCAGCTTTCATTATTGGTTGGTTCAGAGGATTTCTGCCGTGCGCTAGCTACATCTTGTGTATGCCGGAAACGTACCTTGGTTTGGTTACTACATCTTTCTTCGTCCGATTCCTTCCACATTATTGGCGTACGAGTTACACTCGCGCTAGATTGATGAAGGATGCATTAATGCCTTCCTTCTAGCGGATCTTTCCCTATCAACTCTGACTCATTGCTTTGGGGCAAAGATCTAGAGTCCATTTGGCAGTACCTTGGGGTTTGCAGTCATTAGTGGCAGATCCTTCGCTATCAACAGTGGGAAACCATCATTGTCTCCTGATCGATAGATTCTTATAGGTGTTCGACTTCAGCTCATTTATTCACACTTGTTAGTTTGTACTGGGTACCGTGACGCTCATTATCATTGTCGGTGAGTAGTCTCGCGTTTGTTAACGATATACATCAATGACCGGTAATCAAACGATTTCTCACATGGTTTACTTCAAATCATTTATTCCCATGGTGTAGAAATGTACCACGGCGGGCGGTGAAGACCTCAAGTAGTGTCAGCATTCATTGGTTCACTTGAAATTTGCTCCTGTTGCTGCTAGTTGATACCATTCCACTTTATATGTTGCAGTCATTCATGGTGACATTCTATATGCTGACACCTGAGTTTGTAGTGCAGTACCATCCTTTTCCATCATGTTTAGCTGGTACCTTTTGGGATCAGTCTTTGATATCAGTGATCCGTTGTATCTTCCAGCATCATTGACAGTTTATATGTGATATTCAGACATGTACTTGTTCGATCATGATCAGATGATCCATTATGTATTTTCCAGTCATTTATACTTGTATACTTAGTGGATCCGCTTGTACTTGATATCCAGACATGCTTTGCTTTCTCTGAGCATGGGTATGCCCGCCTCAGACGATGTTTCTTTCTGATCTTCTTTTATGGCTTGGCAGGCTGAATTCTGGTGAAGTACTCCTCGGTTTTTGGCAGATCTCTTTTCCATGTACTTGCTTAATATATTTCGGCCATCATGTACCCCTTCTGACCTCATATATTAGGGGGCAACTGTTATAACTCCAAATCTCACTATTATGGTTTGTGATGTTTCACTCATGGCCTAGGGCAAACCCTGCTTCCAGACCTAGTCCAAAATCTAAAAAGCAGTGTTTTATTCCCTGTACGCGACATTGCCTTGAGTTAAATGCGTGTATACGCGGGTTCATATATACCCAACCCGTGTATATGTATTAAAACACTTAAAAAAATATAAAACTCCTTATTTTCGGGCGGAGATCGCGGGTTTTACCTGCTGATCACCTGTTAGTGCCCGTGGCCTCAACTGTCCCCAACCAATTCCTAACTAAAAAACTACTTTGGAATTGGTATAAAAAGACACCAAAGGGAAGGCCTAAGGAGGAGAGATGAGAGAGCAAAGTTATTATACTGAGATTATCCCCCTGATCAGGTCTGAAGACCCTTGTGCCTTCTGCACTTCCCCCATTTGTACAGGAAACCCTTGTTTCCTTGTGATTTGATGTTCATCCCTTAGTTATGACATCTTGGAGTGAGTATTGGAAGGAGACCTACTAGAGGTTTGAGGCGGGACAGATCCAGAAGGAGGTTGAGCTTTAAGCCTGCAAAAGTTGTTCAGGTGATATTGCTCTTTTTTGTACTATTTTATTTGTCTAATAAAGAAACACGTCTTGTTCCTGATATGCTTCTTCCTTTATGTTGATGATGTTCATGTTTGAATTTCATGTATGAATGGATGTCTAAAAGTTCATAACTAACTCCTTTCTTGTATAACATAAAGAGGATTTTCATATAAATCTTTGTCCATATATTGCTGCATTCTTTGGAATTGTTGGTTTTTTTGTAGGGCAAAGGAGCGGAAGGGATGCGAAGAAGGGTTTGGACCCTTGAGGAAATACCCAGACATAGGACCTGAGGTACGTACTTCTCACTTTAGAAATAGCTATTTCTAGAATAATGGATGTTTGTGTGCATGTTTCTTGATTTAGACAAGTTTTAGTTTGCTAGGGTTCCACCCAAGAGCCTTAGGGGATAAAATCCCTCAACAGACACTACTTTGACAAGGAAAGTGGATTCTTGATTACACTCATCTTATGCCCTTCTGGTTTCTAAGGAGCCTGCATCCCTACCTATTCTCTACCTTAGTAGGGTTCATTTCAAAACTCTCTCTGGCACAATCTAAAGTCTACATCCTAGATCTTTACTCTCTTTGCATGAATGTGAAGCAACATAACAAAAATTCATGAGTACAATTTCAGGAAGACTAGAAGAAGAACAACATGTGCCTATTTCATTTAATAAATCGATATGTTAGTTAGATTCAAGAATAGACAAAGATTCCTGATTTCAAATATAGTTGTAAAAATACTCCACATATAGGAATCTCAAAGACATGCAAAAGTATGGTAAAGTAAAGAACATGCAATAAGTGAAAGTTCTAGGATGGGTAAGTTGCACAGTTTAACTATAACTAAAAACAAAAGATATGCCTTTTCTGAACTCTTCAAAGGACCATGGGACAAGAGAATAGAACGTTAAAGTGTATAAGCACAGTTAAAGGTAGTAACATTGTCAATTTCTCTTAATCTCCCTCCAAACACCATGTGTGATGGTAAAATTCTAAAATGCCTTTTACATACCATTTGAACAAACATCCTATTTTCAAGTATGATTACCCACTGATACTACTAAATTAGACTAAACATGTAACTAATTATTTCAACTGAAAGGAAACAAATTAGCTTAAAATACAAGATGAGTAAGCAAGAGGTTTCACATGTGGAACCATTACTAAACCATAAAGAATGTAGACATCAGAATACCTTATGAAACATGAGCAGGTTCATCCTTACAACTGTTTGGCTCAAGATGTTTTTTTCTTACATCTTCACTCCGAGTATTCTCTTTTGATGTGGCCAACATAGACGGCTCTATCAACATATCTAAATTATTTTGATCAACAAGGGAAGGTGTAGCTTCATCTGTAACTTTATTGCAAGCCATATTCCACCCATTCTTGACTATTCTTGTTATCATCTAAGATAACGCCATCGGATGAGATTTCTAGGGAGCTATTACTTCTAACCAACAACAAATCACAACTATTTCCTACTCTTTATTTATCCATTTCAGGAGGTTGAGAAACTACCTGCTTTGAATCTCTCAATGCATTTTCTCCTACTTGTTTAGAAAAGGAATGTCCATTTTGAGACAAATCACAATTTTCACTACAAGCATGTCTTTGGTTATGTGCTTCCAAGATTATATTGGTGTCAGATTGAAAAAATTGTTCTTTTCTCATAATTCCTGATACAAGTATACTCTCCACATTTCCATACATTTTTGTAGATGGAGTTTTGTCATGGAAATATGAAACTCACTTGAGAGAAAGACAAATGGGGTCTCTACCTTTTAAATTGTCTAGGCATGCACTTTGATTTACACATGTTCTATTTTCAACAACATGTGTAGCATGGTCTCAAGCACTAGATTGCATGACATTTTGATCCAAACTTAAACAGGAATGTAAAAACTTACATATATAATAATAAACATAGAGATACAGAAAAAAAAACACTTCATTTCATTAATAAAAAAACATTGGACTATGCTTACACACAGAATGGAAATAGGATAGCTCAAGCAATGGTAACCTATCCCTCAGAAGAGATCTAGTAGCTACATGCCTCTGAACTATGTTACAATGAGGCTTAAGGGCCTATTTATTATTGGAAAGCATCATACAACACTAAGAAACCGAAATCCTAACCCTAAGAGATGCAACACGAAGCTTTCGTGGGCCCCGTTGGGGTTAGTTGGGTAGCCAACTTCCTGGCGTTGTAACTTGGTCATATTATCTCCCTTTGGCGCATACAATACCTTGTTCAAAAGACATCTTTGAGTACTTTGGTTTTTTCCATAGTCCCTTTCCAATGGTTATGGTCCTACCACAAACCCCAAAATAATGTCTTTTAGGGGGTCAAAACAACTCTAGAAGTTGAGGACTCATAAAACTAATAAAAATAGTAAATGATGAAATGAAAAAGGAAACAAATTAAATTGACTGAGGGGTATAGGTGGCATAGGTGGGTGGCTACCAATATCCACCAAGATCATTCATACCCGCTTAGGATGTACTAGTCCACATTGCATGCAGAGCCTCCATGAGGTGAGGAAATATTTTTTGAACCTAGTCCCTGGTGAACCACTTGCCCTGGTGAAGGAGTTGGCCTACTTGGACAACTCGATATAGTTTTATCCTATGTTGGCAAGTGTTATTGATCTATGTGTCCATGATCTGATCATTTGTGCCTTGTTCCATGTAGTTTGGGTTAAGCTCTATTGGTGTGAGTTGTTATTCAATGTAATATGTATCACATATTGGTGGAAGGTATGGTTGAAGGCGATCTACATTGAACACTCGATGCAGACCAAGGAATGGTTGGATGATGAGCTTGAAGTCATTGTCACTGAATTCCTTGGTGATCAAATATGTTCCATATCAAAGTGAGCGAAAACTTGGGGTGTTGTCCGATAAGGTTCTCCTTCTACAAATGTAGCCAAACTTTTTCACCCACCTGGAACTTGTGTGGAACTCGATGTTGATTATGGTGCTTCCTATACTTGTCATTGTCTTTGTATAATATATCATGGAATTTTCTAATCGATGTATTGAATACATTCAATGAATTTCTTAGCCCTTTCATATTCGGGCTGAATGTGAGTTGGATCTCCCTGAGTGGTTGCAAATGGTATGGCCACATCAATTGGGCATAATAGTTGAAATCCCAACCCTACATGAAAACACAATCATTGTCATGCTTAGTAGGAGGAAGGTCCAACATGTAATCCATCCAGACAGATTTTGAAGGTCAACTAGGAATAGGTAGAGGAATATATAGGCCTTGCTTCTTGATGGTTTGTTGGCAATGGCATAGGCAATGAAAGATCTAATGTACTTCCTAATATCCTAATAAATTTTCAATCAATAAAAATACTTCTGCAATACCATCATTGTTTTCTCTACTCTGAAATGTCAAGCGACCCAACTGTAGTGCGCCTCCCAAATCATCTTGGCACGCTCACTTGAAGGAACATAGATGTGTCCTAGGTGGGATAACGGTGCATTTGAAGGTAGAAATTTGGAAATTGCATCCATTGGAGGAGTGTCTGGTATATGATGTTGAATTCTAGATCACTCTTGTTACGATGCAGCTACCCTAATGTCCACACGATTCAAGCCCACACGAGTCGAGTATACTGATCAATACCATGGATGATGGTCGGCTGAGGTAATCAATGAAATTATTAGTGTTTCCATTCTTATACTAAATGTTCAAATGGAATTGTTGCAGATAGGTGGACAATTTTTTATGGCGATCATTCTACAACTTCGCTTGTGTTTGTATGAACTGTAGAGGTCAGTAATCTATGTGGATAATTGTTTCCTTCCCAGAATGTAATGCTTCCATTGACATAGGGCCTGCACAATGGAATACATTTCTTTGTCGTAAGTGGGGCACTTTCAAACTATGTTTGAAAGTGTCTCACTATAGTAAGCCACTGGATAACCATCATGAGTAAGAACTGCACCAATAACATAGACAGAGGCATTTGTCTCAATCTCAAATGGTTGTTGTAGGTCTGGTAATGTGAGCATAGGTGCAAAACATAGGCGTTTCTTTAACTCGAAGAACAATTGTTGTTGTGTTTCAGAACAAAAAATATTTTCCTTTTCTTCCCCCTTGGTGACTTCACTTAAAGGCCAAGTGGTATCAGAGAGCCCCAACATGAACCTACAGTAGAAATTGACACGACCCAAAAAGTTGTCGACCTCTATTAGAGTGTTTGGGGCTGGCCAATCTTCAATGATTTGTATCTTGTAGAGGTCCACATGTACACCCTGCTCACCAATGATGTACCCCATATATTGAACCTGTGTGAGGCCAAATGTGCATTTCTCCAAGTTAGCACACAACTTGTGTTGTTGCAGTGTTTGAAGGACCTGTCGAATATGGTGTAGGTGCTATTCCCAAATCTGGTTGAATATAAAGATGTCATTTAAATATGCCACCATGAATGCATTCATGAAGGATCGCAAGATGTTGCCCATTAGTCTCATGTAAGTTGCAGGCATGTTCATCAATCAAAATGGCATGACCAAACATTCGAAAACTCCCTCTTTGTATTTGAAGGTAGTCTTCCACACATCGAAGGGTTTGATAGGAACCTAGTGATAACCTGAATTCAAGTCAATATTGCTGAAATATTTGGCCCCCTTGAGCTGGTCCAGAAAGTCATCAATCTGTGGGATTGGGTACCTATTATAGACAGTGATCTTGTTCAACACTTAATGGTTAATACAGAGCCTCGAGGTCCCATCCTTCTTCTCTACCAATACAGTCGCGCCCCCGCAAGGTTATGAGCTTAGCGTGAAGTGCTCTTTTTGTAATAGTTCTTGAATTTGTCTCTTGATCTTATCGTTCTCCAGAACAGAGTATCGATAGATTGGTACATTGGGAAGCAATGCACCCAAGGTCAAATCGATGGAGCGCTTCACCTGATAATGTAGCAATACCAATATGGGTGAGGCAAAAATATCCATGTAATTGTCCACGACCTTGTCCATATGTTTTTGTTGTGTAGAGGATCCCTGCCTAGAAGCCGTGGCTAGAACCTTATTCTTTTCCTTGGGGTGAATCATAAGGAAAACAAATTTCTTAGTCTAGGAAATGATCTTATTGCATTTCTTTGTAGTACAACTTATTATCCAAGTTAATAATCAGAGAGAAAGGTTTAGACTTATATACAGCATGTCGCTTCCACAAGTATGGTTTTCCTAAAAATACATCACAAACTTCAAGAGGAGAAACATCAAACAATACCTCATCAGTGAAGGGCTTGATGCTATAGGGAAGGTTTCACTATTGGCTGACATGAATATCTCTCCCTTGGTGAAGCCACCCAATGGTGTATGGCATTGGATGCCTTGTAGACTTTAAGCCCAACTGCTTCATGACCTTTGCTGAAATGAGGTTCTTTTGTCCCCCGTTGTCAACAATGAACTACAACAGAGAATCCTTCACCCATATCTATGAGTGGAGGAGGCATTCCCAATCCTCTAGATCTTCAAGCTTAATATTTTGGATCTTGGTGGTGGCCATGGGGACACTTGGCTCTGCATCAGTGATCTGATTCCCTTTGTCATTTCCCTTATTGGGTTCTCATTCGGAGTGAAAACTTGCATCTGATTTGAAAGCCTTCAACTTGGCCACCAGTGACTAAATGGTCTAACACTCATTTCTATTGTAAGTGCAGCTATTATGGAATTCACACCACATTCTTGTGTCCTTCTTCGTCCTCCTGGTGTTTTTATTTGCTTGTTGCTTCTATAGGCTATCCTGGGTAGCCCTGCCTTAGCTTGGTCCTTTGTTCTATGGTTTGTGGGTACCTTTTCCTTGCCTTGGATTCACAGATCCAAAGTCCCTCTTCTTCTGTTTAAAATTCTTCTCAATATTGGTAGCGTACTCATACATCGTGCAGAGCGAGGAAATGTCTAGGAACTGCACCTCATCATGGATGTAATTGTGTAGACAGTTGTGGTAATTGAGCACAAAATGCCACTTAGTATGCTTGATACCCAACTTCGTGCGAATGGCATGTAAAGTGTTTTTAAACTTTGACAAATCTTGGTCCCTTCCCTACCATAGTGTGGTCCGCTTTATGTATTTATCTTCATATCTCCTAACAGGGTACTATTGTTCCTTGATAGCATCTCAGAAATAATTCCAGGTGGGTGCAGCTGAAAACAGTGGGGGTTCACTCTTGTCCTTTTGTGCACATTAGGTTTCCCTCCAATTCTTGACATGTTGGGCAGCTTGAGAAGTGAAAAAGTAATGTCTTCCCAATTAGAAAAGTCATGAACCAAAAAATATCCTTACGACATATTTAACCATTTATCTACAACATTTTCATCTATAAACCCTTTGAATATGGGAATATTTAAGCTAACTTGTAGCTTAAAATGAGTGACACGTCCAAAGTAGCTCCTGAATTAATATGCATCACCTATGGGTAGTAGACGAAGGATCTAGGAAAAGTTATCCATAATCGAATTCCTCTGTTGCTTGAGGGCTTCCGCGAGCAACATCTTGAAAGGATCTATTGCAACATCATCTTTGTTTTCTTCCACCATGGGAGGTCATTGGGTTTTACAAGGCTAACCTTCCAATGGTTCAACCATATCAAGACCTAACTAATTACGCTAGACCTCATTGGGGACATGAAAAGAAAAATAGAGAAGCGTAGATAGCTAATACCACTAATCCAAACTTAAACAAGAACACAAAAACTTAAAGATATATTCATAAACACAAATATGCAGCATAAAAACACTTCACTTCATCAATAAAAAGATATTGAGCTATGCTTACAAACTGAATGGAAATAAGATACCTCGAGCAATGGTAGCTTATCTCTGAGAAGAGATGTGGTGGATACATGTGATGGATACATGCCTTTGTAATGTGTTATAATGAGGCTCAAGGGCCTATTTATTATTGGAAAACATGAGAAAACCCTAAACAATGAAAACCCTAACCCCAAGAGATGTAACACCAAGAGTTTGTGGGCCCCATTGGGGTTAGTTGCGAAGCCAACTTCTAGGGGTCATAACTTGGTCATATTATCCCAGTTTGGCACATATGATACCTTATGTACCACAAATTTCACTACAGGCCCTTGCCTATGGCTATGGGTGTGCAGTGGACCCCCAAAAAACACCATTTAGTGGGTCAAACATGCTACGGAAGTTGAGGACCAGAAAAAATGCTAAAAATAGTAAATGATGAAATGAACAAGGAAACAAATGGAATTGACTAGGCAGTCTAGGTGGAACAGGCTAGCGGCCACCAATATTTACCTGGATCACATTTGCACTTTCAAAAACTTCTACAAGGGAATCAATTCCAATTACTGTAGAAAAATCCTCATTATGAATGGGATATTGGATTGTGTCACTTTGTGCTTTTATAGCTGGAGTAAAAATACCACTTTGGCACTTGAAATTAGAATTAATTATAGATTTTTCTATATCCAGTCTCCTACTACTTGACTGATGCAATACCATACTCTTTGTCTATTTTGTTAAGCCTACATCAGTAAAGTGACAAGTCAAGGCATTCCCTTCACACCTTAAGTTCTTCAAATGATTTAAATATCACTTAAGTTAAGGACGAACCTCTATTAAATCAGTGGAATTGAAAACCTTTGCATGCAAAATTGGCCACTTGTAATTGTTTTCATTGTTTAAAATATTCACTAATGATGTGGACCCATGTGAGGGTACACTTGTGATATACCTATTATCATCTCTACTCTATAAATTCATAGAACTATTATTCCCTTCTATTTTAGCCATATTGTTTTGCTGGTTAGCCTTTATTGATTTGTGTACAAGACTTTATTTTCCAATCCCCGTAGTAGATTCTACAAGGTTGTTGTACTGCATGCACCTTCATTTAGAGTATGGTAATCATTGTATCGGAGCTGAATCATTCTAAATAACCCGTTTTCAGTAGACTTTAGTTGATCCACTAGAACTGAACTAGTTTGAGTATCTTGGTTTTTAGTAGATTTAGACATAAACAAGTCTTTACTTGAGCTATAGTAGACTTTTTTGCTTATTTTCATTTCGTACATCACTTTACAAGGTATCCACAAGATATTCTGAGGTGCTACCACTATTTTTGTTGGGATTTGGATTGTTTACTAATAAATCCTCATGAATATCCATAAAGAGTTATCTATTGAGTAATCATTGCCAATTATAGCATCTTCTTCTCTTAAAGAATCTGAATCAATGACCGTGACTTCAACCATGCCAGTCAAAGGATCATTAAGATCAATATAGCTAACATCAGCACTACTATCATCCATAAGAGTAGCTATAATTTTTTCACTTATATCCACAAGCATTACATTCTCAATGCCATTACAGTCAGGATATTCCTATTCATTCATACCACAACCTAAATAATTAGATTGATCACCTTCAACTTTTACCTCCGCCTTATAAATAGCAAAGAATTACTCTTGAACATTTGTAAAGAAGATTTTGTCACACTCGTTCCCTACATCATCTTAATCATGATCACTTCATTCAGTATCAGGTGCAACACTTGCAACACCCTTCTAAGAGCTTGCATTACTACTTGTAATGATGACAATTCACAAAAATATAAATTTATCTAAACCTGGAAATGGCACCACCTTGTAGAGGATATTCTTCTCTTTCCAATGAGCTATCACTCACCCTCTAACTCCTTATAGTTCGAGAGAAAACGAATTTACAAACCATAATAATTTATTTTCTTTATTAGTCGACCTAAGACTACTTGTATATGTTGGCCTCACTACCAAGAGACATGTCTCTTCGTCAAACGTAAAAAAATTAGTATAAATACAAGTTGAAACACTTAAATTAATGCAAGAAATTTGATGAAGATAATTACAGAAATACAACAATGCGTTCACATCTCGAGAACCAAGGAAACCGAGGAATATTTTTGGGCTATCGTTCTCAAACTCGAACAACAAACTTCACCTATGGAAGGAATACTAATCTCAGATCATTGGAATATAGTCTTAAATTGTGGATCTCTGTCAACAAGTGTTTAGGCTTGGCATATTAAATAATCATTTATTATACATATTTTGATCAAGATCTATGTTTACAGTACCTTAGTATTATCATCAAAATATTCAGACATGTTTCACCTTTCAAAGAGCTCAGACAATCTACCTAAATAACTCAGATTAGCGAGCATGGATAGAGTCAGATTTGTGGTGAAAACCTTGCTACAAACCTTTGGAGCTATAAATAACCTGTGATAACCACATTTGAAGAGTTTGGGACTCTGTGAAGGCACAAAATTGTTCAAATTAGCTCAGAGATGAGAAAAGGAGTCTCAAACTTGTGGAAGAGGAGGCCCAGAAACTTGGATTACTGTACATCCATATACGTCAGATCTTGCATCAGGAAACTTGGTGATATATCAAGACACAATCAATTGATAAATTGTACAGGAGATAGAACCTCAGACCCTGAGATAGAGGAAAACCCCTCTTTTGGAGGCTCAATTAATAACTTACATGTGGTCATCTCTTGGAAACTCAGATATACTGTGGAGACATGTAGTAACTTATTTCAAAGACTCAGACTTGTCACCAAAAATTGGAGAGGGCCTGGCTTCATTGGTGGAGAAGAAAACATCAAGAACAATCTGCTTGGTACTTCGCCTCACCTCAGTCTCAAGCTTGGACTACATTATGGACTTGTCCAAAGGATATCAAACGAGTGATTATCACTATAGCTAGGATACTATAGTGACCTGCGGAATTGCAGACTTTGGATCAATATTTGTTAGGGTCGTGAAAGGATAAGTAAGGAAGCTCGAAATTACAATAACATAAAAACTCAAACTTGTGGTTATTAAATCCTTGAAGACTTGAAGAACGTAAGGTTTGAACATCCCATGAGTAATATTAATTAAACATTTTTAGAGAAGCCTTTGAGAAGAATTTTTGAACAATATTGGAGCAAACGTAGATCAATTTTGGACATACCCTTGTAAACTTGAAGATATCTTATTGGGCAGTAGTTTAGAAGCTCATATTTGAGACACCATTGGAGACCATGATACATTTCTGAAGTCATCATGAGGTAACCTTCAAGAATTGTTTGGGTGGCACAAAGAGCAGTAGTGACAGCTTCTAAGAAAAAAAAGTTTTCATTTATCAGCTAAGTGCCTTGGATCGTTTGAGGACAGTGTCGAAGGTGAAGGTATTTTCAATGATTATTGAAAAAGGTACTCGAAGTAATGAAGAATCATTGAATCTATATTGAAGAAAGTAGTTCATGGGTTGGAGCCCTAGAGGATAGGAGACCTAAATAATAATGGGTTGAGGCCTCTACCATAGATAGGGTTGAAGCCCTAGATGTTGGTGCTTCAAAGTGGCAAGGATGGAGCCTTAGGTAGTTAGGGTTGAAGTCCTAGAGGTTGGAGCCTCGTGAAGTCCAAGTCGGTGATAGGGAATGTATAGGTTGGAACTTGGATGATTGGATATTAGTGTCTTCATCTAGGGTTGGAGCCCATACTATATTGTACTTGTTTTATTGAAAAGAAGAGGATTGAAGTCATTGTTGTTCCTAATTAATAAAATTATTAATTCTTATTGTTCATTATGTGTTATAATTATAAGTGATCTTAACTGGTAAAAGTAAAAATTGAAAAGAAATATTGATTCGCCACCCTCTTAGTATTTCCAACACTCTGCATGCATCGATAAAACCTCCATGATCTTTCTAGCTTCCCCACAGCTAACCAAGATCATGCTATAATACAATGTGCATGTTTCTTCATGGAATACATATACTGACTTTTGAAAAATCCTTGTGGTTTTTTATTATCATCCATACCCATTTCCATGCAAGTTAGCGTTCAATATTCTTCGAATTATAGAGTCCACCTATTCATGTCACATGCATGTAAAGTGTTGCCGTGATCTTCAACTTAGTATGACTTGGAATATTCTTCAAAAACATTGATTCTTTTAAATCCATATATGTTACTATTTCAGATTGATCTTTTTAAAGCATATTAATAGTATCACACAGACATTAAGATTGTTGTAGAGTTCAAAAATTGTTTTCTTAAAAACTATCAACTACCAAAAATCTCAATACACAAATAGGCTAAAAAGTAGTAGAAATATGTATTTCATTTAAAAGGCCATACCCTGTTTAATTTCATCGTTGTTGGTTTCTAGCTAGGAAACACCAACCTACTCGAGAAGATAGGGAAACAACAAGATGAGAAGGATGGGAAAGAAAGAAAAGGATTTGTAATACTCATATTTTAAAATCCTAAATGGACCATACCCATAATTTGTGAATGTTTGTAGGTTTGATTTTTCTAATTTTCCATATTTTATCCTTGTATAGAAAGAACCAAAAGCATTATTGGGTGCAAACTTCATATTGAATTGAACAATGGTAACAAAATCCTATGTAAGGTAACAAGGTCACTACAAACCCATGTGATGGGAGAAATGTTTTCAGTAACCCTCTTGGCAATGAAAGAGAAGATTTATAGAGTAATATAAATTTCAGCCTCCTTCAAATAATAATAACATTGTCTATCTCATTATCAATCCTTTGAATTTGACACCATAATTTCTTAGTCTCTTCACCTAGCCCATTATGTCCATATCCTGTTAGCACTACATTTCATGGAAATACATTTCATTCAGGCATTTCATCAAAAACATGGCATGAATCTTCCATATTTCCACAACAAGTATACACAACAATCATGCTTGTCCATAACACTACATCTCATTCACACATCTTCTCAAAAATGTGCAAAGCATCTTCAACGCATCTACATTTTGAATACTTGTCAAAATGGGCACTCAACACAAAAGCGTCTAACTCAAAATGCCCTTATATCATAGAATAATAGATCTACCATCCATGTTGTAGATCAGGTAAGCATGTAGAAGCACTAAGTACACTTACAAAAGGATACTCATCTACCAAATGCTGCATTTTCTGATGAAGTTTCAAGGCTTCTTCAGCTAGCCCATGCTTCACATACCTGGCAATCATCACATTCCAAGACACCCCGTCTCATTCATGTATTTTGTCAAACAACTTGTGAGCGTTCTCTAGTTGCCCATATTTCACATACAATGCGTTTTCTCGAAGACTTGGCATGCATCCTCCATGTTTTGGCACGTGGAATACATTTGAAGAAGATGATTACATAGGGATAGTCCAACAACTTTATGAGCTCCAGTTTTAATGATATGGCCATGGATGAATTTTCCCTCGGTCAAATTCCTTTTCCTAGTGCAGTGCTAAAAGACACCAACATAGGGATTAATGTTTGTAGAGCTCTTGTTGGAAACTTCGAGAAATTGATCTATTGTTGGTTTTTAGTTGACAGAGGTGACAATACTAAAAGCAATGAATTTCAATCTAGTTCCATGACCAAAATTCAAACCTATCATGCTATTCTCTACATTCTTCAAAAAACCCATCCTCATTTTCTCTAACTTACATTTCTATGTATCTAAAATATTATATAAATCTTTTAGATACTATTGTATGGTTAAACTTTAGACTTGAATAACATTTATCTTTTTAGCTGTGTCAAGCTTAGTAAACAAGATTTCATTCCCGCAAAAAATGTAAGCTGGAGCCTGAATCATTTGGTGGGAAATAAGGGTACAATAACATCGATGTGTAGTTATTCAAATTATCAAATATTATAGCCCTACCATAAAATATGATATTTATTTATGTAGAATTATGAATTACCACGGAACAATTATGTTTAGAGTTAATAGCGAAAAGATGAAGAGCTAGAATAAAGTGATTAAGTGGTCACAATAAAAATAATACACATTGGAAATATCATATACATATGTATCATACATACCAAGCTAAATGTGATAGATAAACGAACCTCTTCCTATAGGTAGTGTCTTATATGTGGCAACGTAAGGTGTCATCGAAGCTCTTCCATAAAAAAAAAAATGCAATAGAAAACATATTATCTTTGTATAATATTAATGCCAAGGTGTAATTTACATCGTCTAATGTACACTATATCTACTTCACTTCTATGACGTGATATTTTAATATGTGCAACATCTAATGTTTGAGCAATATCGAAATCTCCATAGTATTCAAAACGATTTCATAAGAGTTGAATTTTGTTATGTTCATAAGCTACATTCAAGCTAGATAAACAATTTGATATCCAAGTTAAACACTAGTATCCTAAGTTTAATGGGTATGACCCTAATAATAAACAAATTTGTAGATATGCATAAAAAGTTAAGTTTCCAACTAAAGGAAATGTGTCCTTTACTAATTAAGCAACACTTCTCCTTATAGGTATTCTTCATAATGTATTTGACTAGGCTATAAGTTCTCTCTCATTTTGGATAATATTTTAGCCTTTGAATTTAATTCCGTGTGAATTGATCAAGGGATATAACACTAAATATTCTAATAAACTCAATAATTGTAATCATAGGCTCATACAAAAAATAAGTGTTTAATGAATTATAACATTTCATCCAATCTATAACAACCTTTGAATCCCCTATCACTTGTAAGTTTGGATTTCTAAAGTGACAAAATAAAAATGACTAAGATAAACCACTGATTCATATTATTGTTGTACCTATTAGGTAGTCATACTTTTGTTCGTAGACTAAACTAGTCATTCACATTAGTAATTTTTTATTTTTATTACTTATTAGATAGTAATATATTTCAACTTAGGACTAAATTAGTTGTTTATTATATTCATTTTTATTTGGGTTACTTAATTGATGAAGTGCTCAATATTTAGCTCAAAAATCAAAGTTCTCAGAATGGTTCAAAACATGAACGACCACGTTCGTCTTAGACAAATGATCCTAACAGAACTGATTTCACTGCAAACCAAGTTTGTATGAGAAATTTATTGTGTTCTGATCGCTTTTCTAAATATGTGAAATTTGCAACAAAAAAAATGCCCAGTCACTTCAAAATTAACAATTCGTGCTACTGACGTGGGAAGTGACTAGGCAAGGTCAATGGTGGTCAATAGTGAATCAAAGATAGATAAGTGGCATCATTTCATTGGGTTTCATATTTGTTTTTTGGTATAGTTTGATTGGTTTATTTTTAGGCTAATTAAAGAATTCCATGAGGAAAGCCTGAAGACCACCACATGGCACCTCCCAAAAGCCTAGGTAGGGCTCGATAGTGGAGACAAACTTTTGGGAGGTAGTACTTCCGCTACTAGTTTTTGCTTACATATATAGCAAAGCATACATAGTTAAACAATATTGCAGTTTAGATTGGCAGCTAGGGGAGAGCCAGCTCGCTAGCCATCCATCCCCATGTAATTGCAACTGTTGTTAACCGTAAATGGTTATGTGCCAGTGGGCTGTAACTCTCCAATACCACAATGGTCTTTGGATGTGAACATGCCACCTCTAACAACAAATGGTTAGCAACATCCGACAACTCCAGTAAGACCATCACCAAGGCATATAATGTGATGGTTAACAATACGTGAATGCGTGCAAACCTCTGATGATTGTGGTCAACCTTAACTCTGTGGTTATCACACTAATTTCAGATCTGTGGGTAACTAATGCTAGTTTCACAATTAATTAAGCCTGAGTTTTAAATGACGAAAAATTTTGTGGTGCCACCATTTTCGGGCATGCCTCCATATTTGGCAGCCCTAACTGGAGTTATTCTAGATTTATAGGAGTTTTTCTAGGAAAAGTCTACTTGAGTATTAGAGAGGGTAATTTCCAACCAAACTAAGCTCGGGAAGAGGTGTCCTTGGCTAATTTGGACATTATGAATGCTTTGGTGCAAGTATTGGTAACAATAGAGCTTTGTAAACAAGATTTTTTTCCATATTAACCTAATACAGAGGCCCAAGCCATGGAAGCTAGACCAAGGAGATGTAGCCTAGGAGGGGTGAACTCCTTCATCAAAACATTGTTTTAAAGTGTCCCTTTAATGGCTTGCTATAATTTGAACATCTATTGTTCAATACTTGTTTTTGAAGTTATTTTTCTTATGGACGTCATATTAAACTTAAGGAAATTTACTTGTTTACATACAAAAAATGCTAATGTAAACTCAGTACAAGAACCAATTGTTGGTCACTTTAATTGCTTATTAATTAAACAGTCGAGTGCCACATAAATTGTCAACCGAGGGAAGTTTGATTATTTCAAAGGCAACTACGTACTATATGTACTCAATCTTAATAGCACTAAAAGTTGTAGTACAAACAAATCACACCTCATTTAAAGCTTCACTCTGTGTTACAACAATTATACTCTATTGCAGATATCTAACAAGAGATGAATAATTGAACAAAAAGAATAAATCTGCAAAGGAAAACAATGGCTATGTTGTAACAGAGGATCAAGAACCTATCCCCAGTGCGGGAACTTTTAGCACCTGCCTCTGTTTATCTAGTTCGCCAATTCACTCAGTAAACCTAATCACCAGTGAGACACTCATGAAATAACACCAATCAATTAAGAAAGAAACAGAGTTTCAGCAAAGGTAAAACAACATCAAGAAATAGTACTTGTTAAACAAGGTATGAATAGAAATCACAGTTAACGCACTGCAGAAAGATAATGGGTGAATCTTGTGATGAAGGTGGGCCCTGTACTTCTCACAAGAGATTCCCCAGGAAATGTGAACTAAAATGAGATGTTCAGAACAAAACTTTATTCGTTCATCAATATACCATATTACAGAAAAGATTTAGTCTCGTTCCCTCAGCTAAAACCTATTTTTACAGTTTATTCATCCCCCTTCTAATGTAGATGTCTCCTCTTTATAAGGAGGAGCCATCTATTACAAAAGATTTACATTATAGATTCTACTTCAACCCATTATACAAAAATAGGGAAATCAGTTTCTCGTCAACAAAATGTTGTTACAGTAATTTAGATTATGAACGTTACATCCAATGTAACAGCTTCCTCGGTGATTGATCGGGTTCCTCTGTTGCTGTCAAATTTAGTACTCAAATCTCAACTGTTTCGACTTCGAGATTTGTATGTTGTTCTTGTTGTTTTAGCTTCGAGATTTACGTGATGTTCCTGCTATTTCAACAATTGCAAAAGGTAGTCATCCCAACGTCGGGCAGTTTCAGCAATGCGGGCTGCACATCATTCTTTAATTGTTCAACAACTAATCAACTTCAAAGATCAATTATGAAGACAACATGATTATATGTTAAATAATTAAACATATAGTGATGAGAAGCGTCATTGCATACCTTTGGAATAATTGAGTCAAAACACTAACAAGGACTTTCAAATATGGGTTGAAAAGGGTGATATAATAACAAAATGTATAGTCAGAAAGAGACAATATGAGGTCCTAACATCCCCCCCAACTGAAAGGATTGCATGTCCCCATGCAACTTCTACTTTGAGTCTAAGTCGAAATAGTGGGATGTACATTGCAAATTGCTTATGCAGTATGTATAGAAAGTGTTGACAACCATGTCTCTGAAACCTTGGACATTCTGAACTCTTTGCCATGCTGCAAGCTCCTCCTTTTTGGACAACCTGAACTGAGCATTGTAATGTTGTCCTGGCAGCCATAGAAGAGGGAAGTGAAAGTGATAACCCAACCATTTCTCAACACACTGTTGAATACATTTAGCATAGTTAGGTATTCATGAGATTGCTGCCTGAAAATTGAGAGGGTTAAAGGGATGGTACTCCCTTCTCTCCTTAGGGCAGTGTTCCCAAAATAAATTATTTGCTTGTATGGCCAAAGTTCCCTTAGTCTTGACATAATGTTGGCAGTACTCCAAGATTGCTTCCTGTAGTTTTCTGATATGGTCAGTCATTCCTGGCTCTCGTAGAACCCGTTGATGTTTAGCAATAAAAATAACAACATTCTATGGCTCAACTCGGATCTAGAGAAGGTAGTTCTCTTCATTATGTGTTGCTGACATGAAAGCATTTTTCCAGGTAAGCTGATTAGCCAAGAAAGAAACGAAGGCTCTAATCCAAATATCACCAATGAGAGGAATTAAATTAAGCTTCCTATCTTCAGGCATCGCCTCGTTATGAAGATAGAGTTCACATAACAAATTTTGTTCACTATTTGACGCTTCTACAAAAGTCTCAATAAACTGCTGAGGTGTAGACACCTCATGTGGTCATCCATCTTTGATCGCTTTTACTTGGAGGAACGCTAAGCATTCTCTCACAAACACAGAATAATTAAAAGATGGTTTTCTAGTGGCAAGTAATCATTGGACCAGGTCAAAGATAAGAGACAATCCGGTTTTCAGCTTTTTGTTTTCCTTGTGTTGTGCACAAGGCTGTTCAAGGACTTCCCAATTTCTATATACATGATTTAGCCATAACGATTTATGTTCCTAAAATTCCTTTTCTTGTGATAAAACATACTCTCTCTTCCATGTATCCCTTAGTTCTTGAAAACTGGAGGTCTGAGTGAAAATAGTCCTTACACATCGAGGTTCAGTCTGGGTACATACATTCTTTAAAGACTTTGGTGCTGGTTTTTCATCTGTAACAACTAGGGTAGGCCGAGGTAGTTGTGGTTTTATTTCTTCCTTAGATGTCTTTGAAGGCCCTACCAGTTCTTGTGTAATAGCAGGGCGTTCCTTTTTAACTATGACATGAGCAGATACAAGAGTGGATCCAGGCAACGGGACTTTGATTATCTTATAACCGGCTCGAGAATAGAGATCACCTACACATGTATTCATTGTGTCAATCCTTTTATGCGCTCTTCTCAGCTGTAGATGATACCTGAGCTAAAATATACAGATTCAGTTCTTTTTCATAAGCTTCCCTTGCCATCATTAACTCATGCTTATAAGCCTCAATCTCAGATTTCAAAAACTCATTTTCTTCCTGAAGGGAGGCTAAAGTAACTGGTCCTTCTATAGCAGTTGCAGGTTCCAGTGGATGGGAGGATCGTTGTCCGGTGGCAGCTTCATCATTTGCATCCTCAACAAGTGGTTCTTGTGTAGCACCTGTTAGGTCAGTGGTTGGTTCTTGTGTAACAGCCACATCTAGGTCGTCTATCTTTTGTTTCTCAATAGGTGGTTCTTGTGTATCACCTATTAAGTCAGTGGCTGGTTTTTGTGGAGCAGCCACGTGCTGTACATCATCTTGAGTGTCTAATTTTGATAAATCAGCAGCTGGTTCTTGTGGAGCAGCTGCGTCTTCTGAAAGAAATGATGTCACAAAATCCTGAACACTTTTCATTTTGGTACCCGAGGGTGAGGAAGGTAAGGATTCAGGGCCTGGCGGGGTTCGAGGTTTTAGGATGATAGGTGGGGAATTTGGGGTGATGGTCTTAGTTGCTACAAACGCCCTCATTCGTCTTCGAGGGTAAGTAGGCAGGTAAAACAATAGTTTTTCTCTTACGAACATATTTCCTTAGGGTAGGGGGATTATCATTAATAGCAACTTCCTTAATTGGAGCCCTCGTTCTTCTCTTAGTGGGGGTGCAACCTTTTCTTGTCATTTCCTTTTGAGCTTAATAATGGGGGTATTATCATCCGAATTATCACTGGGGATATGGACGATGGGAGTGGATGATTCGGCTACGATAAGGGGTGGGGTCTATTGAGGATTTTCAGTGTCCAATTGGGGTGTTTCGACTGCTGGTTACTGAATTTCAGCAGCTTCGTGGAGATTTTCTGATGTTGGTTGACGGATTTCAGTACCGTGCTGGGGAGGGTTGTCAAGGGGAACGGGATTCTACAAGGCAAAGCCCCTCTGGATTAGGAGCTGAACTAAGCGATGGTGCATGAGGGAGAGGAGTGGGTGGCTTTCATTCACAGAATAGTGTGACATATTATTTAGACAACCAAGTAGATAGTATGGCATATTTAATAAACGACCATGTCTTAAATGATTCAACAACACAAAGTTGTGCTGGTACACTACCTGGTAACGTCATTCATAGGTGAAGTAGTGCTTGACAAACTCTAGAACCTTTGGCCATGGTGATGTTAGTGAACGGAGTGCAACACCCCTGCCTTTAGGCTCGACCTGCTCCCCTGGTAGAAGAAAATCTTGTTGTGCGTTCAAAATGAGGTGTTTCCGAATGAACAAACGAATGCCATTGGTTGGTTACCCTGAAACCTGCACTATATGCTCCTCTGTTACTGGAATTCACACTCCCTGAACAATAGAGTATCCTTCCTTCAAATTTCATGCGAATTCCAGAACTTGCTGAGAATCAAAATCCAGGAGCCTTCGGAAATATTCCACCCATCCTGCTTGTAGAAAAAATTGATATGCTTCTTGGTAAAGTTCCAATAGAGTCGTTGAGCCAGGTTCATGTCGAACAACGTTTCCTCCCATAGTTACTGGTTCAGTAAAATGCAGAGTACAGAGCCGAGTTACGACAGCCGAAACATAGTAAGATGTTGCAAATGAGGTTATGACACAATAAGACAGAGACGGGGTGAAAAGACACCACTATGAAAAAAACGACGGTGATTGGCATATCATGGAATGATTGTAATATTTTGGTATTCCCCCCCAACTATGGCTAACATGATAAGTTTGAATGTACTATGATTTCGGCAATCATATCGAGATCTTCTCATTAACTACAGTTTAATATTTACACATAAACAAGCATACCTTCACGTTTTACCTTTGATTGTTGTGCGGAAAATATAATCTTGTCGTTAATAGATTACCGATGATGATGGAAAAGGGTTTATAAAGTATGAGGGTATTTATATGAAAGGTTTTCTATATTCACGGGGGGTGATAGTGAAGGAACACAATTATTAGGATGAATGGCTGATTCCCTCAATGAAAAGTGATATGTATCAATTGTTTTTGAGAGAAAGTAATGCCTCAATCTCGGGAAAAATGGGAAAATGGATGATTCTTAGGGAAGGATGGAAAAGATTGGTGTTTCATCAATGGAGAAAATGGGGAAATTGGTGTTTCAGCAATGGGAACAATGGTGTTTCAGCAATGGAAAAAATGGTGTTTCAGCAACGAAGAAAATGGGAAGATGTTGCTAAAGGGTAGTGAGAGGGAATGGTTATTATTTGAAGTGAAATGGAAATGTTTCCCAAGACGAAGCCTGATCCTTCTTGTATTGAATTTTTTCTTCTCAACCAGTCTCTGAATCTAAGATCCGCAAAATAGTTAATTGTAACATGGAAACCCTTGACAGGGATTATTAGTTAAGAAATCTAATCTCATATAAATAGAGAAACTAAGTGCAATGAGGGGTAGCAGACTTCCCCAGAAAGACATAATGTGTATCTGTCATGCAAGTGGCCTTGAAATCCTCTTTAGAAATAGGTTGTTGATACAAACAGAGCCGATACCCATTCACTAACAATGGTGTTCTAGAATCATCAATTGTTAGGAGCCTGACTATTCCATTTGGAAAAACAATATCTACTTCATAAGGTCCTAGCCACCTTGTTCTTAATTTTCCTTTAAAATTTTCAAAGCAAGAGTCATACAATAGATCCCAATTACCTTTTTGGAACTGCTTATGCTTAATGGTTTTATCATTCCACCTGGTTATTTTTTGTTGTATCATAGTTGTTTGATGGATGGCATCCAACCTCTTTTCATCCAATTCCTGAAGCTGTAGCAACCTAGCTGTTTGTGCATCAGTCAAGTCAAGGTTAACAACTAAAGCAGTTCTTAAGGTTTTAATCTCAAATTCCATAGGAAGAAACACTTTTACCATAAACTAATTCATAAGGTGAAAATCTTGTAGTGTTCCTCCAAGTAGTTCTGTAAGCCCATAATGCTTCAGGCAACCTTTGGAACCAGTCCCTTCTATTCTCCTTTACCGTTTTTGTTAAGATCGCTTCTATGACTTTATTCGTACATTGCACCTGCACATTGGCTTGGGAGTGATAAGGTGTAGTCATTTTATGATTAATATGATATTTCTAAAGTGTATCTTTAAAGTCATGAGAGTTGAAAGTAGGTCCTTCATCTGTGACTAGCTCTCTAGGCAATCCAAACCTAACAAAGATTTCTTCAAATAGAAATGTTAAAATAGATTCTTATTAGCTCTAATGAGTGCCTTAGCTTCCACCCATTTAGTCATATAATCTGTGCAAACCAGTATATAAACTCTTTGATTGGATGGAGGGTTGATGGGTCCTATGAAATCTAGAGCCCATATTTCAAAGGGTTCAAGTATTACCTGGGAGTTCAGTGGCATTTCATCTCTATGATTAGGCTGGCCCATTCTCTGACATTTATCACAGGCCCTCACATACTTCTTTGCATCCTTGAAAAGTGAGGGCCAATAATAACCCATTCTAAGAACCTTATGTGTTGTTCTTTGATCAGCAAAATGCCCTTCACAAGGGCCACCATGACAAGTCTTCAATGTATCATAAACCTCATCTTCTCTAATGCATCTCTGAATTTCCTGGTCAAGTCCTATGTGAAAAAGACACCCACTTATCCAGATGTACCTAGCACTTTGTTGAATAATCTTTCTTTTCTCTCTGTGTGATAGGTGTGATGGTAGCTTCCCTGCAACTAGATAATTAGCAATGTCTGCATACCAAGGTGAGTGAGAAGATACTGTAAATAAATATTCATCAGGAAAGGAATCATCTACTGGAGTGTTCTCATCAGTTTTTATCCGGGAAAGGAAATTAGAAACTACATTTTCTTTACCTGGTCGATCTACAATTGTAATATCAAATTCTTATAGTAATAATAACCATCTGGTATCTCGAGCATTTGTGACCGATTTATTCATTAAATACTTAATGGCCAAGTGATCATTATGAAAAGAAGTCGGGTAACTAGTAATATAATTTTGAAACTTATTAATAGCATAAATGATTGCTAAAAATTCCTTTTCGGTAACTGTGTAATTAAGTTCAGCAGGGGTCATATTTTTACTATTGAAATAGATAGCATAAGGAAGATTGTTTTCTTCTTGTCCCAATACAGCTCCAATTGTAGTATCTGAACCATCAAAGGATATATGAAAGGGCAGTGCCCAATCAGGTCCTCTTAAAATAGGAGCTGTAGACAACTGATGCTTAATTTCATTAAATGTTTTTTGGCAATCATCAGTCCACTTGAATTCAGCATTATTCATAAGTAACACAAACAAAGGAGAAGTTATTTTAGAAAAAACCTTGATAAATCTTCTATGCTATCCAGCATGTCCTAAAAAACTTGTTACATCAGTTTGTGTTTTGGGGATAGGAAGTGTCTGAATTACCTTCACTTTAGCTGGATAAACTTGAATTCCTAGGAATGAGATGAAGTGTCCCAATACAATTCCTTGATTCATCATCATAAGAAATTTTTTAGTACTTAAGGCAATATGGGCTTCTATACATCGTTTAAGTACTTTCTCAAGGTTTTGTAATGCATCTTCAAAAGTCACACCATAAGGAGTAAAGTCATCCATAAATATCTCCAAAGAGTCATTAAGCATATTAGAGAAACTTCCTATCAATGCTCTTTGAAATTTTGTTGGAGCATTACATAGCCCAAATGGAAGAACTCTATAGGCAAAAGTTTCCCATGGACTATTAAAAGTGGTCTTGTCTTGGTCATAGGGTGCAATTTTGATCTAGTTATATCCACTAAAACCATCTAAAAATAAAAAGAATCTCTTTCCTGACAAACTGTCTAGCACTTGATCAATAAATGGTAAGGGGAAATGATCCTTTTGAGTGGCTTTATTTAGAGCTCTATAATTCACACACACTCTGAATTTTCCATTCTTCTTAGGTACTATCACTAATGGAGAAATCCATTCACTCTCAGATATAGGGTATATAAACCATGCATTAAGCAATGTTTGATGTTCTTCTTTAACAATTCCCTTAAATTGGGATTCATTCGTCGCTGGGGTTGACAGACTGGGAGAGACCCCTCTTTGATATCAATACAATGAGTACATAATTTAGGAGAGATTCCCTTCATATCTGTGTAGTCCCATGTGAATGCTTCCTAATTTTCACGAAGTAACTTCATTAACCGTTGTGTTTCAACATCTGTTAAGTTAGGGTTTATATTCAATGTTTTTCCAGGCTCAATTTCTACTGTTATGCTCTTGGAGGAGACATCAGTTGATGTTTAAGATAAATTTTTAGATTTAAGGTTTCACTGTGATTCAAGTTCCAAAATTGTAGTCAATTGATCATGTGTTTCAGAGTTAACCGAAGAAGGTTCAGAAATAAATTTACTAATTAGTTCATCCTCAGTTGTATCTTTAAAAGTTAAGGCTTGTCAAATAGTCAAAATGGGTTGGGTATCATCATCCTCATAGTCTAACCATACAAAGTTATCATTGTTAATCATAGGTGTAGCATGAGGGTAAAGGGTTACCTGCTTAGTTTCACATCCATTAGAAATTGTCATTTAACTTGATCTACAACTAATGTGGGCATCTGTTGTAGCCAACCAGGGTCTCCCCAAAATCAATGGATGCCCCCCCAACCTTTTTTTAGTCTGTAATACAACAAAATCAGCTGACTAGTTCCAAGATTCGACTGAAGCTATCAGGTCTTCAATAACCCCTTCTGGTTTGATTGTGGAACAGTCAGCTAGTTCTAGAATGGTTGGGGTCTCTCTAATTATATTCTTCAACTGTAATAACTGTGTAGTTTCAAGGGTCATAATGTTTATAGCAGCACCTAAATCTACCAGAACTCCAGAAACAAAAGATTTTCCAACCTGTATTATCACTGTAGGATGACCAAGGTCACCATATTTCACAGGAGGGGTTTTTCCGATCATTAAAGAAGCTAGATCACCCATCACATGAACTATAAGGGGTTCTTTAGATTTTCTTCCAGGTTTCTTAATGCAAATTTCTCTAACAGTTCTAGCATAAATTGGTACATCTCTAAGTGCTTGTACGAGTGGAATTTTAACATACAGATTCTGCAATTCCCCTAGAAGGTTAAAAGCAGGTGGCTCAGGTGTCTTAGTGAGAGCCAGGCATTCAGGGAATGACGGCTCTACTGTTTCAGCAGTTTTATTAGAGGGTGACTCAACTATTTCAACATTCTTATTGGATGAGTTACCTTTTTCTGTCTCCTCTTTATCAGAGTCAGAAGAAGTAATGTCATCAATAATAGGTTCAACTACTCTCCCAGACCGCAAATGAATATCATTACATTGCATAGGGAAAATAGGCTAATTCTAAATACCAATGACCTGCACAACTTTATTATTATTAGGGTTGGGGTTTGGTTGTACAGGTAGCTGGGGTCTCATTGTCTTGTTATTCGGTGGAGCGTTTGATGGTAGAGAGAGAGATTGTTGATACTAGGGGAATTGGTTTGGAAATGGGATTTGTTGAGCTGTCTAGCTTGGGTTCCATTGATTAAAATAAGATTGTTGTATATACCATGGATTCCACATTGTAGGATCCATAAAGGGAGGGTTTAGTTGCTGCATGGGTGGGAAGTTCATTTGGTTGAAGGGTGGGTATTGCATTTGATTTAAGGATGGGAAATTTGCTTGAAAAGAAGGATAATTATTCCAACGATTAAATGGCATATTAGAATTCGTACCTTGTCCTCGTGGTTTCCATTGCCTCCTTTGTGTCAGCAAGTAAATTCCTTTAGCTTCTTCTTCAGCTGGTTGCAGTGCTGCTTTTATTCCTGGTAAAGAAGGGCATTGTTGAGTCTCATGGTCCTTCTCGCAAATAGTGAAAATTGGTACCTTGTCTAGTGGGAATTCCCTTAGTGGGTGTTTTTCTCTGTATTTAGAGCAGAAAAAGGCCAAAGAAACTTTTACCTCTGCCTGCTTCTTTTAAACCTGCAAGGTATCATTTTGTGAAGAAAAAGAGCTTAACATTTCAGTTTTAAATTCTTCCAGTAAATTACCTATTTTAGCCCTTGTTGCTCCTCCACTAGTTAATTTTTGGACTCTTGAGTATGTATTATCCCTTCTTTTTGGTCTGTTTACTACTCCTCTTGAACATCTCTTACAGAGGTTGACAATACCATCATACGATTCCTTAGATATATCCCCTTTACGAAGCATATTCAACATGTCTAAACAGTCATCCCGTACCCCCTTCAATAGTATTGACTTAAGAATATCCTTAATCATATTAGGGTGATCATATCTCTGCAAATTGTATTGTAACCTCTCCATGAAATCCTCTATATTTTCATCCTCCTTCTAAACCATCTTAAATAATTCCTCCTTCCTCTCTCTTATCCAACAATAGTCTTGGTATTTGCCCAGAAACTTCTCCTTCATTTTCTCCCATGTTGTGATCACATGTCCTCCCAGGCTCATGAACCACCTCAGTGCATTTCCTTTTAATGTTGCTGGAAATAACTTTAACTTTTGAGGATTAGTAACATAATCATAACTTCTACACAATATATCAAACTCAAACAAAAATTCATCAGGGTCTTTAGATGATAAACCATGGAAATTAGGTAGGGTTGAGAGTGGGATGTTCTTCATAGGAGTTGCCCCTCTGGGAAGATCCTGAATAGGGAATTCGAGGGTGGAAAGGGAATTCTCTCCTCTTCCTTCTCTTCGTCCCCCACTAAAGAGTCCTTCATTGTTTCCGTCCATTGGTTGTTCCGCTGTTTCACATGCCCGGTCTTCAGTGCTTTCTGTTAGGCTCTCAATGTTCTGAACTAGTTCCTCAACTTCAATATCTTCTATTGGTTCTTCAATGTCTTCCACTGACAGCTTAGTTTTTTTTACTATCTCTTTGGCCCTTTCAGGTCCTAATACTTCCTTTGTTTCGTAGCCCGTCTGGAGAGAGTGTTGAGTCTGTGGCCTCTGAGAGCTTATACTCTAAGATGTTTCAACTTTTAGAATAATGTCGTCAATGAAAGTTTTCCTCCCTCCTCTACATTTTCCCTTGCCATCTTTAGGATTATTTTTCCTCCATCCTCTCATGCATCCTGTACATCTAAAAGAAAATCATTAATGCTCTTAAAATATATGGTCGCCTACCCCGACAACAGTGCCAAAATGTTGGTCAATTTTATTGCTTATTAATTAAACAGTCAAGTGCCACATAAATTGTCAACCCAGGGAAGTCTGATTATTTCAAAGGCAACTACGTACTATATGTACTCAATCTTAATAGCACTAAAAGTTGTAGTACAAACAAATCACACCTCGTTTAAAGCTTCACTCTGTGTTACAACAATTATAGTCTATTGCATATATCTAACAAGAGATGAATAATTGAACAGAAATAATAAATCTGCAAAGGAAAACAATCGTTATGTTGTAACAGAGGATCAGGACCCTATCCCCAAAGCGGAAACTTTCAGCACCTGCCTCTGCTTATCTAGTTCGGCAATTCACTCTGTACATCTAATCGCTTGTGAGACACTCATGAAATAACATCAATCAATTATGAAAGAAACAGAGTTTCAACAAAGGTAAAACAACATCCAGAAACAGTACTTGTTAAACAAGGTATGAATAGAAATCACACTTAACACACTGCAGAAAGATAATGGGTGAATCTTGTGATGAAGGTGGGCCCTATCCTTGTCACAAGATTCCCCAGGAAACGAGAACTAAAATGAGATGTTCAGAACAAAACTTTATTCATTCATCAATATACCATATGACAGAAAAGATTCAGTTTCATTCCCTTAGCTAAAACCTCTTGTAACAGTCTGTTCATCCCCCTTCTGATGTAGATGTCTCCTCTTCACAAAGAGGAGACATCTATTACAAAAGATTTACATTATATATTCTAGTTCAACCCATTATACAAAAATAGGGAAATCAGTTTCCCATCAATAGAATGTTGTTACAGTAATTTAGATTATGAATGTTACATCCAATGTAACACCTTCCTTAGTGATCGATCAGGTTCCTCTGTTTCTATCAAATTTAATACGCAAATCTCAACTGTTCCAACTTCAAGATTTGCATGTTGTTCTTGCTGTTTCAGCTTCGAGATTTGCGTGTTGTTCCTGCTGTTTCAGCAACTGCAAAAGATATTCCTGCCAACTTCAGGCAGTTTCAACAATGCAGGCTGCACATCATCTAATTATTCAGCAACTAATCAACTTCAAAGATTAATTATGAAGACAACATGATTATATGTTAAATAATTAAACATATAGTGATGAGAAGACTCACTGCATACTTTGGAATAATTGAGTCAAAACACTAACAGGGACTTTCAAATATGGGTTGAAAAGGGTGATATTATAACAAAATGTATAGTCAGAAAGAGACAATATGATGTCCTAACATCAATAAGGAAGCACATGTTTATAAATTTGTAATTGATATTAGCACAGGAAAAATTAACAATAAAAAATAGATCAAGTCAGTATCACAACAAGTTTGAATTACTCAATTTCTTGAGTTTGTGCAATTAGGATTTTAATGGTTGCAAAAATGTGATGCTTACAAGGTTCAAGTTGCATAAACGAGAAGGGAAGTTATTGGTAGCAGCTCCTAAGCTAATGCCCAGAAGAATTAGAGCCACAAGGCCACAATCTCCAGCTACACTTGAAACTCCTCATGTTTTTCCATCAATTGAGATTGAAGAGGTACAAGCAGTACCAGTTTCTAAGCCTAAATCCACAACCATTATGTCTAGAGAAAGAGAGCCCGAAGTTCCTTCTTCATAAGAGGAATAATTCAGGAGATATTTATTTACTTTAACTGAGATGGTTAAAGTCCTCTATGACGAGAGGAATACTAGAATTGTTGGAGAGAGTTCTAAACCTCCACATGGAGAAGTAAGATCAAAGGATAAAAAAATATGAGAAGAAGGATTCAAAAGGTAATGGTGGAAAGCCACCTCCATCTCCACCATCCTCATCATATTCCTCATCATATTCATCATCTCAAACAACATCATCTTCCACTACCACCACTGAAACTACTCAAATTGGACATAAAATTCAAACTTCCCATGTACAATGGAGAGGTGAATGCAAAAAGGTTGGACAATTGGATTTGACATTTGGAGGTATACTGCATAATTCAGAACCTTCAAGAAGATGACATAAAGATCAGCTTGGCTTCATTGAGTTTATAAGGAGTTGCACTAGTTTGGTGGGAAGCAAAGAATCAAGAGGAAATCCAAATTCATGGTAAGATACATATTTATTAGGTCGAATTTGTTTCTACATTTAAAATAAAATTTTATCCTTTAGCCTGTATCAAGAAAGCCACTATGAGTTGGTAGAATTTTAAGAAGCTAAAAGGCCAAACAATCCATGATTATACACAGGAGTTTAGGAAAAGGGGTTTTTTGTTAGGAGTAAATTTGAATTCCCAAGATACACTGTTGAAATATATTGGGGGTTTACATTCCCATTTGAAAAATACTATTATTATCTGAATCCAAACAATTTAGATAAGGTGTGCAGTCAAACCATGCACCTTGAATCTAGAGGAAAGAACATACAAGAAGAGGTTAGTAAGAGGAAGAAATTCAAGGGCAAGGAGAAAGAAAAGGGTGGAAAATGGAAGGAAAAAAAGAATGCAAGTGTGATGAAAGAAAGGGAGAAAATGACATGCAAACATTGTTCCAAAGAGCGGCATGATGAAGCCCACTGCTAGAAATTGCATCCCGAATTAAGGCCTAAGAAACAAAACAATAAGGGAAAATTAAAGACAACCACTACCACACAAAATGACCTTGGTTTAGATTGTGGTGATGAGACCACTATTTCAGCCATGGTTACAAAAGGAAAAGAAAAAATTGCAAGCACTAGTTCCTCACATAGTCAAAACAACACTCCAAATGAAGAGTCAAGAATAGAGTTGTTTCATGTAAGAGTGATTTCAAATCATACAAAGATTGATCCATTATTCGATAGTGGGTCACAATCAAACTTGATTTCAGAAGAATTGGTTTAAAAAGTAAACCTTCAAACTATACCTCATCATAATCCATATACATTGGGTTGGATAGTTAATAATGAAAACTTACGGGTTACAAGTAAGTGTTTATTCAAGTTCACCATTACTAAAAAGTTCATTGATGAAGTTGAGTTAGATGTAGTTCCACTTGACATCTCAGGAATCATTTCGGGTAGTCCTTATTTGTATCATATGAAAGAAGTATTTTATCACCATGATAATAATACATATTTCTCAAGAATTAACGGTGGATTACATTGTGAGAGCCCATCACAAAAAGATGAATGTTTCTTTGGTTAATGCAAGGTAGATGAAGAGACTAGTAAATGCAAGTAAAACTTTTCTTCTTCTCATGACAAAGAAAAATAATGATATTGATTATGAATCTTTTGAAGGTTGTGACGATAAATTGAAATTTGATTTGTTTAATGCGGTAAGCAAGCATGGCGAGATTTTTCAGGAACTAAAGCGGTTACCTCCCAAGAGGGGAATTCAGCATGAGATCTAGTTGCAACAAGATGTTCCACTTCCAACCATTGGCACGTATTGCATGTCGATTATGGAGAGCGTGGAAATCAAAAGAAAATTCAAGAATTGCTTAAAAAGGGTATCATATGCCCATCTACTTCGCCATCTGGTTCGCCCATTGTCTTGGTGCCAAAGAAGGATGGAACTTGGCACATGTGTGTGGATTTCCATGCACTGAACAAAATCATGGTGAGGAATTGTTATCTTTTCCCAAGAATTGATGATTTTATTGATCAGTTAAGGTATGGAAATTATTTCACTAAGTTAGACTTACGAAGTGGTTAACATCAAGTTAGGATAGATGAAGAAGACATTTGGAAAACCACGTCTAAAACTAAGCAAGGATTGTTTGAGTGGCTTCTTATGCCTTTCAATCTTACAAATGCTGCAACTAATTTCATGAGGGTAATGAATGATGTATTTAGACCACTTTTAGATGATTTTTTCATTGTCTACTTATATGATATTCTCATATTCAGCAACTCAAGAGATGAACATATCATGCATGTAAATAAAGTACTAGATGTCTTGACAAAATAATAGTTGTTTCTAAAGATGTCGAAGTGTGAATTTGACAAGACTTTTTTAGTGTATTTGGGACAAATTCTCTGAGGAGGTGAGCTGAAGATCAGCCCCTCTAAGGTTGAGATCATTATGGATTTTCCCAAGTCCAATACAGTTATAGAGGTGAGAAGCTTTTTAGGGGCAGCACAATATTGGACAAATTTTATTGATAACTTTTCATCCATTACAACTCCATTAAATGCATTGAGAAGTGTCAAGAAAGTCTTCCATTGGGGAGATGTACAACAGAAGGCATTCGATACATTGAAGAAAAATATCAGTTCAACACTCTTATTGGCACTTTTGGATCTTAGACAACCATTTAAGATTCAAATGGATGCAAGCAATTATGCCGTGGGAGAAGTCTTATTGTAGTATTGTAAGCTCATTTAATTTCATTCTGAAAATTTTAATGGAGGTGTAACTAACTATCCAACCTATGACAAAGAACTTTACACATTCGTACATAGTGTTAAGAAATGGAATCAATATTTGATGGGAAAAGATACCATCATCCATAACAACCATGAACCATTGCAGTACTTACAGTCACAATCAGAGTTGCAGTAGTCACGAAATTTCAGATGGATGGGTTTTCTACTACAATTTCATTTGGTTATCAGGTATAAAAATGGAATATACAATAAGGTAGTTGATATAATTTCAAGGCCTATTGTAAATTCATCTGTTATACTTAAGAATAATTTTGTTTTGCATGAAAGTTACATAGAATAATATGCAAATGATAGTGACTTTCAAGAGGTATATGCAAGCTTGAGTCAAGGAAATCAAATTGAAGACTTGTATTATCATGTACATAATAGTTTGTTGTATCACTTGGGCATGTTGTGTATTCCACAAGGAAAAATAAATAGTATCGTAAGGGAGGCACACACTTCATTAATTTCTAAACACTTTAGTGTAGGACAGACAGTGGCAAACATTCAAAGATATTGTTATTGGCAACGCATGTGGGATAATGTTTCTCGTTTCACAAGAGGATGTTCCTTATGTGCTACAAATAAGCCTAGCAATAGGAAACTTGGTTTACACACTCCACTTACGGTACCTTCACGTCCATGGGAGGGTATCTCAATGGATTTTGTAGGATGTATTCCATTGTCAAGGAAAGGTCATGATTACTTGTATGTAGTTGTAGACACTTTCAACAAGATGTGGATACTAACACCATGTAAAAAGAAAATGGCAGTTGAACAAACAACTCATATTTTCTTCCAAAACAATTGGGTTCATTTTGGTCTTCCTACTTCTCTTGTAAGTGATCGAAATTCTTGATTTGTTGGGAATTTTTGGTTGAATTTGTGGGACATGATGGACACAAAGTTGAAGAAGAGTAGATCCTTTCATCTACAAATAGATGGACAAACCGACGTGGTAAAAAAAATAGTTATTCATCTTCTTAGAGGACATTACAACAAACATCCCAAGTTGTGGGATGAATAGTTGCAATACATACAACATGCATACAACATGGAAAATCATTCTTCCACAAACACATCGCCATTTGAGGCATGTTATGGGTACTTGCCAATCTCACCATTGGAATTCATCTTTGAGAAATATGGCACGATCTATGGTCACAGTGACATCGATAAGGCAAGAAATTTCGTAGAGAAAATTCAATTGATACATCATACTGTGTAGGAATAGCTTGAGAAAACTCAGAGCATCTACAAGGCAAGGCATGGAAAGCATCAGGTTGATC
>APFE030420301.1:0-11377 GCA_000404065.3 Pinus taeda | reverse complement strand
TCTCTAGGTTGCTGCAAATCTTCTCACCTTCCGCTGCCGCCATCTGCACAATAGCAAGACCATAAAATCTCTATCTTTAACACAAATGTACCTCTTTACGTAGAATCTTACTGCTCTGATACCACCTGATGAAAATAAGAATTTGGGGGTTGCCCAAATTCCCAATTCCTTTAAAAAAATCTTGATCCTTCCCTTCAACCCATTACAAGCATGCAATATAGGAATAAGATCTCACAACCACAAGGTAATACAATACATAGCAATATATAATTAACACAGAACATGAACACATATTTGTATATTTACAGAACAATTACAAAATTAAGGCATTTCAGCCTTAAACGAGCTCTAGTTAGACTACATCTTGCCACTCACAAAATTCCTCACAAAACAGATATTCCTACACCCCTATGGTATTACAATTATATAAGAATTTTAGGAAGGATCAATCCTATCCTCTCCTTATTTCCTCCACAAAAGCTTCATGCATGAAAGCTTTAAATCTCCTTTATCCTTTTTAAATCTATTTTTCTGCTTTAAATCACGCTTTTCTTTTATTCTGATCCTCTCATCCAGTCTGTTTGCTTTGTTGCTCGGTGCTCCCGCATCATATTATAAGGAGGTGATAAATGCCACCTTGATAATGAGAATTATCTCTCTCTCTTGACTAGCATTAAGAAAAAAATGAACCTTACTAGGATAAGAACTAATTCTCATAAACTTCCAAGTGAAACCAAGGGTGGTCTACTCCCAAGACTCTCTAGGATGATAGAATCTATCAGATTTGGGATACTGAGAAGGTGGAAGATGAAAAACACTTTCTTTTAGACTAAGCGATTCTTACTCACATGCGCTCTCAATTCTAAAGATGAAAAACACTTTCTTTTAGAGTGCATGACTCTTACTCACATTCGCTCTCAATTCACTAATTTGTGCCACACTTCCAATCTTCTTGACTTATTAAGCGAGCCCAATTAACTCTTACTTACATCTTCTTTCAATTCATTAACTTCTTCCATACTTCCAATCTTCCTAACTTATGAAGTCTACCCAACTATAGCTATCTTATGGGGATTCTTTAAGATTTTGACGAATCACATTTAGATTCTTTTTCTTTTCTTGAGGTAGGATAGAGTGCATTGGTCTTAGTGGCCCATCATCATCATCATCATCATCATATATACATATATATATAAACCAACATACATCCATTCTAAGTAGGGAGAGATGAAATTTCTTCACGTGTAAACTTCTTTAGAGTGAAAAATACAATATGTTATTTTTCATTGCTTAAATTGTATTTTTGAATGCTAAATAAAATATTTATTAGGACCAATAAACATTTTAAAAATAAAACATAAATTCATATATATAGATTAATTTTTTAATGATATTATAATATATAGTCAAGGTTTTTATTATTAATATATTTTTAGCTATGTGTGAATATTAATTCTTATTAACATATTTTATTGGTAACATGTATTAAATAATTTTTATATAGAACATCAAAATGATTTATTTTGAGATTTTTTTCTCTATATATAGATATATATGAAGACGATATCTACATAAATTAGTTAACATAGATATTCAAATACTTTATTTAAATATCTTGTTGAAATATTTTTAAAAAGTATAATATTTAAACATCTTACTCGCACATTTTTACTTATTCATTTTTTATTATTATAGCCCACATTATTTTTCTATTTAAAACATAATTTTTATTTTTAATTTTAATTTTAAAAGAAATTATAATACAATATTAGTTTAAATTAATTTTTTTTTAAAATTTAAACAACTCTAAGATCTACTTTTATAAAAAATAGGATTATATCAATATATAAAAACCTTAGTTTTTCATCCAAAACATTATTAATAAATAACGAATTACCATAAAAATAAAAAAATTTAACTAGTTGGAATAGGGTAGAGCTATAAGGGATTGGGTTGAGTTATAGCACATATTAAAGAAAAGAAAATCACTTATATTTATATTGGTAACATGGAAATAGAGTTATGGAAGATACTAAATAAATGAGAATCTCTTATCTCAATATTTAAATTTAACCTCTTCCATGTGGTGGAGTTAATGAACCTATTAAATAAATGAAAATGACTATTTAAATTTAACCTCTTCCATGTGGTGGAGTTAAAGAACCTATTAAATAAATGAAAATGACTTATCTCAATATTTATGGAGTTTATTTCATATTTTATTTCTTTTTGATATGTTTAATTTTATTAAAATTAGGAAGTGTTTTTAATATATATTCTATATCTATATTCTATTATCTATATATATAATATATATATTAATATATAAAAATTATTAATTTATATTTTTTATAATTTTTTATATATATATATATATATATATATATATATATATATATATATATATATAATATATAAGTTATTATGAGAAGGTCATCAACCTCACTGTAGAAGATCAAAAGTATCTCTATTTTAACTAGCTCAAAGAAGAAAATTAATATAGGGAACATTAGAATGAACTCTCATGAGCTTCATAGTGAAACATGTCGTTGGGCACTTCCTAAAACACCATGGATGGAAAGGATCTGCCATCTCTGTGAGAATATGAATATCGAGGATGAAAACCACTTCATCTTAGAGTGCCCTGCATAAAAACCACATTAGAGATCTAGCTTTATGGGAAGGGGTGTGTGAGGGCCTTGATTTGGCGAGTGCCCAAGAGAGTTGAAAAACCAAAAACCTCAGTTAAATGTGTGTGGGCATGCCCAAGATATGCGGCGAGCACTTGAGTTCGGTTAAAGGTGACTTGGGTGGAAGTGTTCGGTTAAAGGTGACTTGGAGGTGGGTGTTCAGTTATATGTGACCTAAGCATCGGTTAAAGGCATTCATGGAGGTAGCGGGTGGTTAAGTGTGATGGATGGGCGAGTGCATCGTAGCGGCCACATTTTGCTCAGTGGGCACCCACCCATCGTGAGGAGCAACAAAGTATAGTGGCGACTCAAAAAACAGGATTCAGGCACCCAAGTGGGTGAGTGTTGGGATGGGGTCCCAAAAGTCTAAGTTTTGTCTAAATTTTGAGTCAATTTTGATGTAATATTGTAAATTCTCTGCATTTTGAGGAGCGAAGCATGAATAGCGCCAATCGTTAAGTGCCAAAGGGGCTTTTAAGTAGGTCAAATCCCCTTACTTTGTAAAGGTATCTGATATTTTGATTAATTAATGAGCTCCTCCCATGGTTCATGGACCATGGTAATGCGATGTAAAAGCTATAAAAAGAAGTCATCTAGGAGTAATTAGAATGTGGAGTTCAATGGATAAATGGGATATTGAGTATAATTTACCTATAATTTTGTATTCTAGTGAAGAGGAAGGCTCCTATAGCTCAGCGGATGGAGACCATGGTAACTTCGTTGCTGAGTCCGCAGGCCCCTGCAGCTGTGTGCGCAGGGTCAAAAGAAGTGTATTCATTGAAGATCTGAAGTAATAAAGACTATTTGAAGCAATTCCATGCATTCTCTATATATTTTATGTTTTTGTGTTTATGCTCAATTATGATGCGATTCTCTGTAATATTGTTTTAATTGCATCGTGAAGGTCAAGATCTACTTTTGTATGATAACTTATGCATGTTTGAACAATTAGGAAAAGCTAATAGATCTATTTAAGTAAAAATAATTTAAGTCTATGATTCTGAAGATAAGGGTTCGCAAAGGTTGGATGAGGCCCTAGATTAAAGGAATGCCTTGTTGCTACATCACATAGCCTTCTCGATGCAAAAACCTAGTTCTAGCATCCCCTAATACTGCCTCGGGTGAGACTGTGGTCTGTGCTAAGTAGATTGTTGCCGAAAGGGCTGGTAGTGTAGGTTTTTGTTAGTTAGTGTAGCTAACACTGAGCCTAGGTTCAAGCCACCTAAAACCAACAAATAGTTCTTTACCGAGATAAAGTTCTATTTGGGGGATGTGTGATGTGGCATGTGTGGATACCAACTATGAAAGAGCTCCATAATTGTGTAGATCAAAAGTTGCACGAGTTTGCAGCTCAGGAAAATTAAAATCCGCACTAGTCAAAAGATAGGTGGTTACAGAGATATATTTAAACAGAACAAAACGAAGTTTTCTTTGCATTGTGCGCTTGCAAATTACATGAGTGGTTGTTTAAATTAGAAGAAATCCAACCTACCTAAAAACACGACAAACATATGTGTGGAATTCTATTCTAATGAAGCATATTAAATAGTATTATCATAAGGTTGCAAGGGTTTTTGACTATTGGATCGATAGTATTTTGGGTAGTTTCATCATTGAATTTGTAATACACACATCTGTATCTTATAATGAAGTTGGATGCCGATTCTTTAAGGGTCCGAGAGGTAAGTACCTGAAATCACTAAAAACTTAGATTAAAATGTTGTTGTGCGAAAAGGGTGTTATGAATTTGAATTAATTCCCAAAAGAGGCTAGACGGGATCTAAGTGAAGTGGAAAAAAGTTGCGAGTAGGTCGTGAAAGATACATTGAAGGTGAATACAGTCCATTATTAGGGGATTCACAAAGTGATGAAGAGTGAAACCCTAACACACCACGAAGTGCAGCAAAGACAGAAGTTCAGGGCACTTCTGGGTTTCTTCATCCATCGACTCCACCTCCACCTCCACCGCCATCTCTTACACCTATGCCTATGCCTCGACCTCCACCTCCATTATTCAATATGATGAATACAGTGAAAGTGACTATATTCAAGGGTCATGGAATGGAGGATCCTAATAAGTTTTGGTTCATAGCAGAAGCTATCTGGAAGGCGCAACAAGTCAATGATGATGACATGAAGAAAGCGCAACTAGTTACAGTGCTATAAGATAGAGCGCTTACATGGTATATCAAATATAGTACAACCGATCTGAATGCTTCGTTGGCTGAGACAAAGACTGCACTGAATGTAGAAATTAGAAAGCCAAAATCACAAGCTCAATGTGTTACTAAAATAAAGGAGATCAAGCAGACAGTTAACGAGTCTGCGTGGGATATAGATTAGAGGTTAATGTGCTTAATGAGACAAGCTAATCTTCAGATTTCAGACAAACAACATAAGGAATGGTACATATCTACGTTATTGCCACACTTAATATTACCTTTATCTCACCAGAAGATCGAATCTCACGCTGAAGCATTAGAGATTGTGATGAAGTTGGAGGCTTCACTGATCTAGGACATGAATATAGTAGCCTAACAAATCCAGTCACATTAGCTAGCCTACATATGGAGTTGTGGGATCTGAAGAAGAGAAAGGAGGGTCAATCGAGAATATGCCCTCAAGTTTGGTGCATGAAGTGAAAGGCAGTAAGCCACTATAAGGATCAGTACCTTACGTACTGAGACTATATAATTGCGGGAGGTCCTAACCCACTCAAACAAGAGTCTCCTACTGGATCAAGTGTTGGTTCAATTATTTGGTGTAGTATCTACCAAGTGTCACGACTACATCTGACTAACAATTTTTATCTATTGCAAAAGTTTGTATAGTCATCAAACCAACTATTTTGCAACTTTTGTAAATTGATTGGTCATGATGAAAAAGATTGTTGAAGTTATGACTTGATGATAGAAAAAACCCCAATGTATAGCATGGAGGCGGAAACTCACATACAGAATGATCAAGGCTCACTTGTGGCTTATTAAGGATTCCAAGGATGGGGAAGAGGACGAGAAGGAGGCAATGGAAGAGGTAGGGGCGAGATCATCTGCTACAACTATGGAGAACCAGGGAATATTGCACGCAACTGTCAGAATCCAACCCATCCTTCTTGTCAATACTATAAGAAAATTGATCATGTTATAGAAGATTGTCCTATATTAATAGCAAAGATGTAGGAAAAGAAGAACCGACAGATGAAGTAGAACATTCAAATGGTGATATGTGAGCCACATGAAGACAATCCTAGTGTCAATATAGAAATGCGAAGTGGTATAGCCACTAGTAAAGACAATGTAGAAGGAAAACAATTGATATTGGATACATGGGCTCGTAAGACTGGCGTGAAGAATGTTGGATTTTACTTACAAAGAGAAAAGGAGACGTTTATGGAGGCTAGAAAAAGTTTTATGGATCTAGCAATTTCTATGTCTAGAACTCAGATACAAATAGTCCCATGAAAAGAGAAATTTGAAGAAATTACTGCGACAGAGGACTTTGATCCTACATTTCTAAAGTCATTTCTGTAGACAGGCATGAAGCTACTTAGGGGTTAGAAGGTAGTTGAAAGGCTACAAGAACTCATAGATAAGTGTGCTAGTAAAGACATGCTATTACCAAAATAGCGCATATTGAATAATGTGAACCGAAGCAAGAAGAGGACTGGTAGGGAGATGCAGTTGATAACACAAATTGGTGAATTCGACATGGACCAGGTAATTCTATACTTAGGATTTTATGCTAATGTACTACCAAAGAAGACTTGGGAACATATGGGGAAACCTATGTTGTAGTGGTTTCCAATTCAGTTGTGCATGGAAAACCAACAAAGGGTAATTCCGATGGGTCATCCACATGGAGTGGTTGTAGATATTGAGGGAGAGAGTGTGCTCGTAGATTTTGAAGTTACTGAAATAATAGATGACATTAATCCATACCCAGCATTTCTCGGGATTGATTGGGCTTTTGACGTGAATCCTATTATTAAGTTAAAGAAGTGGAGCATGGTACTTGAAAAGAACGGCGTTAGAGTAGTTGTTCCATTGGATCGAGCTCAAGGTGCACAATACACAAAGCCAATCCATGATTACTATGATGATGAAGACATTGATCACATATATAATCACACTGCGTGAGACAAATACTGGATTAATCCCACTGTGGATGGACAGATCAGTTGGGAGAAGGATAGTTCATGCCAATCAAACTCATATGAAGAATTAGAAAACTGACAAAATCGATTGCATGAGGTAGATAAATTTCCTTATTATGAGGGGATAAATGATGTTAATATTTTGTTTGACCATTTTGAAAGAGACGTGCCAAAGGAGCACAATTTCAAGGATCTAGATTTGGCTTTAAGAGCTATACCTGCAAGATGGTGGGGAAACCAGAAGGATAATATTGTTGATTAGAAGCAATATCGTAGAGTAATGAGATTAATATTTGGCTCCACAAAAACATGGCTTAGTGAAAAGTATACAAGGATGACTCACGTGAACATCTCGCTTGTTGGACTAAGGCTTGGGGTGAGGTACCTCAACTAGAGTGAGTACATATCTTTATTCATACCTTAGATGTTATACCAATGAACTGGTATTTGGAGATGGAGCTACGACATGGGACTATTGATTGGGATGAAATGAAGGAGAGTTTCCTGCTAACATTCAACTTTAAATATGGATTCAAATGGATTGATGGGGCACTTCAAAATATTAAGTCAGTGATATTTTGAACACCAATAGAACCCATAACATGGATGGATCCTAACTGGAGCGCGCAACTATAACATGATTTGGAATGCTACAATGTTACTATGCAAGAAGGCGATGAGGATTCGCAAAATATCAATATCCCTGACTCAGAGGGACTACACGAAGTTGCAAGACCTGATGTAGAGATCCTTGATATATGACAATGGGTAGAGGCAAAACAAGTAAATCTTGGCTCAGAAGAAGAACCAAATTTCGCATATTAGTGACTATGAAGACATGGTAGGCAAGGTTGCTAAATTATTGTTCAAATATCAAGATATATTTATGGAAAACTTCTCTGAATTGAAGGGTATAGTAGGTGATTTGGGTATGATGAAGATCAATTTAAAGTTATATACAAAGTGAGTTAAGGACCATCCATATCGACTAAACCCCAAGTACAAGTAAAAGGTAAGAGAAGAGTTGGATAAGATGCTTGTAGGAGATATAATTGAGGCAATAGAAGAGTCAGAATGGGTTAGTCCAATGGTGGTCCAGGAAAAGAAAAGAAAGGGTGATGTAAGGACCTGCGTAGATCTGAAGAAGTCAAATGATGCATGTTTGCATGATGAAGTTCTAGAAAACATTGATGGATAGGAGGCTTATTCATTCAAATATGGATATTCGGGATATCACCAAATTAATATTGTGCCGGAGGATAGATGCAAGACTACCTTCACTACAAAGTGGGGTTCATTCCAATCTACAGTTATACCTTTTAGCCTAACAAATTCTCCTCCATTTTCAAGGTGATAGTCTCAGCATTCTAGGAATTTATTCACAAGTTTCTAGAGGTGTACTTTGACGATTGGATAGTATTTAGTCTAGTAGTAGAGAAGTTTCATCTGAGCTTATATGGCTCTTGTGATACATGGACACGCCTTTGTGAAAGATGGCCTCCCAAATTCTCACAGACCCCTTAAGGAATATCCAACATCCATTCTGTATCTGACTTCCATCTCTACCATTCCTGATCATCGACCTCTTTGATCCATTAGTCCACCACCCGAGTCGCTACGATCAAGTGTAAAATGGGCATCAAGTTTGAGAGCAATGGATATTGTGCAATACAAGGGAACTGTTGTGAGGATTCCCTCCAAAAAAGGCATTACTTCCCATTCTTGACTTCCCAAAAGAAATGGTCATGGATCATATCACTATTTTGATTGGCATGATTCCAAATTACCATCCCTATACTTGGAAGAGGTTCACAGATGAGGGCTTATTGGGATTTCCTTTATCTGTATTTTTGTTTTCAGATTGTTTTTCCAAATCTCATCTCCCCCTTGAATCCATCTCCACCATAGTTTCTCCCCCAGAGTGGCGTTGAGGATTGTAGGATCCCTCATACTCAAGCCTCCCAGAGCCTTCGGGAGGAATAGCTTATGCCATGCAAAAAGTAGTCATTTCCGGTCTGTGGATGCTCTAATCCAAAGGAATCGTCTGAATATTGGTTTTAAATCTAAGTATATACATTTGGGGGCAACGAGGGTGGACATTTGATACATCAACATTGGTTACAGTACAAATTTCAAAATAGTTGATCTTTTGGCCATGTTGAGGACATGGAAGGTCCAGTTCGATAACTTCTTGGATAGCTTGGAGGAGAGGTCTTTCCAGGGAGAAATGTAAAGGGGATTAAATATAAGAGGCACCCCTAGATATTTAGAGGGAATAGATCCAATGGTGAAGCACAACACTCTATCCAAAAAAGATTGAATTGGCTTGTGAGTAAGGAAGAAATAAATATGCAATTTGTTCTTGTTTACGATCATACCATAAGCATCTTCAAATTCCACCATAATGTTGTTCAACTCGGCCTCTTCCAAAATAGTAGCCTTACCAAATAAAATATTATTGTTCACAAATAATTGGTGTGTCATATGAACATGAGCTCTGTGCATGTGGATGTCATCAAACAAGTTTGATTTCTTAGCGGCCTTTATCATTCTTCCAAGGCCCTTTGCTGCGATAATAAAGAGGAATGGGGATATGGGGTCCCCTTGTTGGATTCCTCTAGAAGGTATGAAGGTTGTCGAAGGGGATACATTGATTAGGATTGAGAAAAAAGGGGCGGAGATGAGGGATCTGATAAAATCGACCCATTCATCAGCAAATCCAAAAGTCCGGAGAATTGCTAACAGATAATCTCAGTTTAGGCAGTCATAATATTTTGATAGAGCTAGTTTTAGCAACATAAATCTTGTTTTATGAAATTGTAAGGAGTGGATGGTCTTATGGGTCAAGACAATGCCATTGAGAATTTTGCGTCCTTCTATTTAGTCAATTTAGTTTCCTAAATTGTTTTGGATAAATTATCAACAGAGGCTTGTAAGCTGATAAAGTGTAGTGCACTGTATGTGCTAGTTAACCCTTCGTACTTCGTTGTTTTGTATTTTTATATTGTTTTGTTTTAGGGGTTTCTTTTATTCCTAATGATGTACAACTGGAATTATGAGAAACTAAGTCTAACTTTCCTAGAGGTGAACTAATCAAAATCTAAGTTAAAGGAAGGAAAAGCAGAGCATCTATCCAATCTTGACATTTAATCCTAAATAAAAAAATTAAAAGGTGAAATTGTAAGGCAAATTGAAATCATTACAGAGAATGAAACTAACCGAAGTACTTCCAGTTGCCCAAACCTTCAATTTTGAAAGATAACTTTCTTGAGATGGCATTGTTTTTAAAAGGGGTGAAAACATTGTTTTTAACCATTTGTATTTGTTCTCTGTATGCAACCTGTGCATGCGAAATTTACGTGCAAAATAGCATTTTCACCATATAATTCTACCACCCAACAGTTCTACTCCACAGCTCGGCCCCCTGGCTCACCTGGTCACTTGTAAATCGACCATTCTACCGAGAAACCAAGTATTTACAACAAATTGCTCCTGACACTATTTTTATTGGATTTCACTATAAAATTGCCCACATCACCTATAATTTAAGGAAGAAACACTGTGTTACTACCAAAAATACCCACCCTAACCTCTGTCTTTCCAAATTCACCATAAATCCACACATTGAGCTAAAATTGAGCTCGTTAGGCCCTGAAATTCTCCAAGAAACCCTGAAAGCTACCTTTTGCCCACAATTGTCACCCATTGTTCAAAAGAAGCCCATAAGTGTTGTTTCTCCAGCTAATTTCAATCCACAAAGCTAAATTAAAGCCAACAAACCAATTTCAACGGTGAAAATCCTGGAGAAATCCACAGAGCCATTGTTTTGCCTATTTTTTCTTACAAAAAGCCGAAATTTTCGAATTTTAGAGGCAACAGAGTTTAGCCATGGAAGGTCCAGTAGCCTTGAATATCACTCCTCTTAATGCACCCCACGAGGAATTGGAACATTTACCCTTAGCTGATAAAGACTATCTAATCCAAGACCTAGTAGGCTACCAAAACCATCTGCAAGCAGTCCGTGAGCTCAGAAACAATTACTTAAAACAAAATGATGTCTATGGCATATGGGAATCAAATCTACCCATATACTACCTCCCCTCTATGATTATTTTCCCTGAGATAATTCACCTCTGCTGTGAGAACTATGCACCAACTAACAGGACAGTTAAGACTCCATCTGGAACTACCTTTTTTCATATTACTCCTGACTCCATAAACCAAATGCTGAACTTCAAACCAAACCACCTCTAGTTTCCTCTTACCATGAAATTATTGCTAGATGAAGGTCCCAAACTCTCCAGCACAAAGATAACCAGAATTGTCCAAGTATTTATGAGAGCACATCGCCAGCCTAAGGAGCCACCTCCTTTCCACTATGCATCTTTCACTGAAGTGGGTAGATTAGTTGTTGATATGATATCTTTTGTTCTAGGGTTCAAGACAAGTGAGCATATTGATGAAACCATATTGGTTATGATGTCTATATTTACCCCAGGGCAGCCCCCTGCTGTCAAATACAACTATGCCAAAT
>APFE030420299.1:0-10489 GCA_000404065.3 Pinus taeda | reverse complement strand
TTTGAATCGCGCCCTAAGGAAGCGCCGATAGCCTGCATCAAGCGGCCTCTGCTATGCCTGACGCCTCTGTTCCTAACCTGTTCAGACGGGAAGGAAGCGACAGCCATGAGTACGAATCAGGGGGGGGCGTCACAGCCCTCCCCTTCCAACCTCAAAGCAAATGAGGAAGTCATCTTTGGGTCCTTTGATCCGGACCTGCTCTGTCAAGGGCAGAAGATTCCAGAAGACAACAGTAACTTGCAGAACGAACAAGATCCAAAAAATGACAAACCACAGGTCACCTCGTCGACCTGCCGCCCAATAGCCAAGGAAAGACCGAGAATAGAGCTGCCAGGAGACATTATTGACAGCCGCATTGAGTTCATGCAAGACCATGCAGTCATAGGAAAATTCATAGGGTTCTGGCCAACTGAACGAGCCTTAAGGGGATGGATAGCTGCCAAATGGAGGCCAAAAGGGGACGTCACTCTTCAATTAGGGGCAAAAGGCTTTTTCATAGTTATATTCTATTGTTTGGAAGATAAGCATCGAATATTGGGGGGAGGACCGTATTTCTTCAATTCGGCAGGGCTTTACCTCAGAAACTGGAAACCCCGTTTCAACCCAGACAATGAAGATCTGGCTTGGGCTCCCATCTGGATCAGGCTCTTCTCGCTCCCGGAGGAATATTGGGCAGAGCAATGCCTAATGAAGATAGGCAATGGAGTGGGCAAATACATCAGGGCTACTGAGGAAACAAAAAACCATAAGTTCATTTCTTATGCCCGAATCTGTGTTTTCATCAGACTCAATGAAGCCCTTCCTGACTATGTTACCCTAACTCATAGAGATGAGGAATGGATCCAGCCTCTTGACTACGAGCATGTCCCATTTAGATGCCGCAGATGCCATGTGATAGGACACTTATTTAGGGATTGCCCCCTAAATGCTGAAACCAGTGCTCCTGAGACCTCTGATACCTCTCCCCAGGATGGCTTTACCAAAGTCACGAACAGAAAACGTATGCACAAGAAGCCTCAAAATGGACCAAAACCCCAGTTGTCCAAAACCCAGAACCAGGCTTCCAAGAACAGCTTTGAGTCTCTTGGCAATCTTCCAGAGGATTCCGGCCCCTCCCATGAAAACATGACGCCCCTAGATACCCATGCTCCTCAACCCAACAACCCTACCTCCAAAACCAGCTCTGTCCCTTCGGGAGATTTCCCAGTAGATCCGCCTTCTGCCCCTGGTAATAACCCTAATCGCCCTTCCTCCTCCTCCAATCCCCCCCCTTCTAACCCCCCTGGTCCAAATCGCCTGTGATCAGCCCTATCATTCTAAGAAGAAGCCCGGAAAATGAGCCCGTGATCCATGAGGAAATGAAAATGGATGGGTTGGCATCCCCACAGAAGGACTCAGAGATTAATCAGGAAGAAGGAAGCCAAGTCCAAATTATGTAGGAAGAACCAGAAAGCATTGATTTAAATGGCCTGAATATCATCGATCTAGAGCTAGCTTGCAGAAAACAAGCTTATGAATCCATCACTGAGACAGACCTAGAAAAACTAGAAGAAGTAATCTCCAGAGCTTACCACCAAAACAAACTCGGCATTCATCCTGGTAGCGAATGGAATGACAGCGCACGTCCAAAGGACTCCAAAAAGAGAGGGAGGAAGACAGATCTCCAAAGAACCATAGCGGTTGGAAAAATCCTGGTGGATTCAGGAAGATATGCAAAGTTGACTAAGTACTACAGGCCTTCACAAATCAGTTAAACCATGAAGCTTGTCTCTTGGAATTTAAGAGGGCTTAACAGCCCAAGAAAACAAAGGATGTTGAAAAAAATGATCAAGATGGAAAAACCGCAGATGTGTTTCTTCCAGGAAACCAAATGCAACAGCACATCGCTAGGTCGCTTTCTTGCGAAAGCATGGCCAGGGTGTAGATCAGTGGCAGTCGATGCTTCGGGAGCTTCTGGGGAACTTGCTATAGCATGGAACTCCCAAGTTGTCTCACTCTCAGATTTTCATGCCTCCCACTATCTTATTCAGGCAACTTTCCATATAATAGGTACCAACGTTCATGGCAACCTATCCAATGTCTACTTTCCACAGGATCCCGGCAATAAAAGTGCGCTCCTTCACACCATTGAGGTATTAAACAGGAATCGGCAACATCCTCTCTGGATTGTAGGTGGAGACTTCAACATGATAACCAAGATAGAGGAGAAATCAGGAGGAAGAACAAGACTAGAACCAGAGGCATATCGTTTCAAGGACTTCATTCGAATGGCCTCTCTCATAGATCTCCCATTCTGTAACGGTACCTTCACCTGGAGTAACCGCCGTGGGGGAAAACATCAAATCTCCTCTAAACTTGATCGATTTCTGATTTCGGACAATGCGGTCCACCTTGGAGGAGATTTCACAGCAGAAATTCTCGCCCTCACTGGGTCTGATCACTGGCCAATAGCCTTGCAATGGCAAAGACTGGGGAATCATACCAGGCGCCCTTTCCGCTTCGAAGCCTTCTGGCTCACACATCCTACATTCAAGAACTTCGTCAAAACCACCTGGGCCTCCTTCACCCCTCCAGAGGGCTCAAAAATGTACCGGTTTCAGCAACAATTATGGTTTCTTAAAAGTCATCTAAAGCACTGGAATAGGGAGACTTTTGGGAACATATTTGAGGAGCAGCAGAAATTAATTAAGGAGCTGAAGGAGCTTCATCAGAAAATAATCACTGATGGGCACACGGACGCAACTCTGGTTCAGGAACGGCACATATCAGATCAGCTGGAGGAACGAAGGAAACAAGAGGAGATATATTGGCAACAAAAATCGAGGGTCAGATGGCTGCGAGAGGGAGAGCGCAACACTAAGTTCTTCCATAACACAACAGTCCAGAGAAGGATGCACAACGACATACCCTTCCTCCAGAACCAGCAGGGAGCAAGAGTGGAGGAGCACAAGGAAATAGAACAGACCCTCCTTAATCATTTTCAACAAGTTCACAGGGAACCGGAGGGGGACAGACAAAGGGAGATTGGGAAAATAACCAGCAACATTCCCAAGCTCGTAACAGAAGAACAGAACGAGCTCCTCATGCGCCCAATTCAACCCCAGGAAGTCGATGAGGCAATGGCACAGATGAAAGAAGGTAAGGCCCCTGGCCCGGATGGCTTCACCACAACCTTTTTTCACGCTTTCTGGGACATGATTAAGAAGGATGTCTGGGAAATAGTTGAGGAATCTAGAGCAATGCGATGGATTCTTCCTTCCTTCAACTCCACGTTCATCGCCCTCATACCCAAAGAGGAGAACTCCATGACACCTGACAAGTTCAGACCCATTTCCCTTTGTAATGTCATATACAAAGTTATATCCAAAGTTGCAGCAAACAGGCTAAAACCCCTCCTTCCTATGATTGTCTCTCCGGAACAGTCGGGCTATGTCGAAGGAAGACAGATTCTGGATGGCATCATTCTCTCAAATGAAATCATTCATTCGCTCAAGCTCTCCAAGCAAGCAGGTATGTTACTCAAGCTTGATCTATCCAAAGCATTTGACAAACTTAGTTGGAAATACATTCACCACATGTTGATTGCTTTTGGATTCAGCTCCTCTTGGGTCCGTTGGATTATGAGTCTCATAACCTCCTCCCACTTCTCTATCTTGGTCAATGGTTTCCCCTCATGCCCTTTCAAGCCCTCTCGAGGCATAAGGCAGGGAGATCCCCTCTCCCCCTTTCTTTTTGTGCTCATGGCTGAAGGTCTAGGAAGGCACATTAAGCAAGCCCTCCTTTCTCATCAGCTCAAAGGAATCTCTATCCACCACTCCCCTACTTCCTCCCATCAACAATTTGTTGATGACACCATGCTTTACGGCTATCCTTTGGTCCAAGAAGCCTATCATCTGAAATCTCTGCTCAGCGACTTTTCAGCTGCCTCTGGCACCCAAGTTAATTGCTCCAAATATCATATCTTCTTCTTCCACACCCCTCCTGTGGTCAAAACTGCTGTCACCCGCATTCTAGGCTTCCGCACTGCCTCCCTCCCCTCCACTTACTTGGGAGCTCCTCTCACGGCCTCTGCCATTAAACAGCCAGCCTGGAGGATCCTGCTAGAAAAGCTCGAATCAAAGCTCTCTCTATGGACTCTCCGCTCTCTCAATATGGCTAGTCGAGTAGTTCTGATAAAGTTTGTTTTACAGGCCATGCCTCTCTACCTCTTTTCTATCCTAGCAGCTCCTAAATGGGTTCTAAAAAGATTAAGAAATATGCAGCGAGACTTTCTATGGGGAAGCACAGAGACAAATCGCAAATGGGCCTTGGTAAAGTGGGATAAAGTATGCAAGCCCAAAATCCAGGGAGGTATTGGCCTAAGGGACCCTGAGAACAGCAATACTATAATGAATGCTAAGATTTGGTGGCAATGGGTAACGAATCCCGACAAACTATGGTCCAAAATATGGAGAGCCAAATATGCCAATAATAGACCCCATGAAGAACTCATCAGACTCACACCCACGAGCAGAGGATCTCTCATCTGGAATGCAGCGAAGCAACACTATCAGCTTATACAGAAACATAGCTTCTGGGAGATAAGGGATGGGCACACGGCTCTCTTTTGGAACGATGCATGGAATCAAATGCCAAGCCTCTCGAGCGTTCTTCCGCCAGAGGTAAATCAGCTCAGGCAGGAGCAGCAGCTTGCCACCGTCCACCAATTTTGGAACCATGAGACAGTGAACGGATTCAGACAGTGGTTATCAATAAATCAGATAACCAGTAACGCCAACAATGCAGGTACAGATGTTCTGGAGAACGAACTAAAGAAAAGAAGCATCCGATCTCAGGAAGGAGTGGATATTCTTAGATGGGGTTACACACCGAAAGGGTCCTACTCTACCACAGAGGCTTATAATCTGGCTGGTGACTTTTCCCTAAGGCCGGATCCTCTCTAGGGTCGAATTTGGAGTTTTAAAGCTTGGCCTAAAATAACCCACTTCCTTTGGATGGTAGGACACCAGAAAATTCTCACATGGGACAGACTCAGAAGACGCAATTTTCAGGGTCCCTCTATATGTCACAACTGCTTCCAAAATGAGGAAACCCAGCAACATCTTCTTGATACCTGCCCTCTGGCCAACCAAATCTGGGATAAGATAAGTTTCAGAGGCCAAAGATGATGCAAAGTAAACAATGACATCATTGACACCATGAGACAATGGCCAAAAAATCCCTACAGCTGCGTGATTCTCAATCACCTCTGGAATATCATTCCGGGAATAACTCTTTGGAACATATGGAAGGAACGGAATCGCCGCATCTTCAAAAATCAGAACTCCACAATAGAAATAATCTGGAATCGTTTGAAGAGCAATCTCAGGGAAACGATGCTCATGCATCATTGGGCAAAAGAGGACTTCCCATCTGTCGACAATGAGAAAAATATTCTTGATAATTGGGAGCTTCAAATACATCAGGAATCCACAACAACTCCAAGAACCAATAGAAACATCAAAGATAACAGCAGATGGATACCCCCTCCCACTAACTCCTACAAACTCAACTTTGATGGGGCCTCCAAAGGCAACCCAGGACAAGCAGGGTTTGGGGGTATCATACGAGATTCCAAGGGCTCCCTCCTGCAACTTTACTATGGCAGCCTAGGATGGGACACCAACAACTCAGCTGAACTGGAAGGACTTTGGCAAGGACTATCTAAAGCAAGGGAACTTAATCTACAACCACTGATGGTAGAAGGAGACTCCCAGATCATCATCAACATGGCAATACGAATACAGAATGGTTCTCAAACCAGGAAAGTGGCTCACAGTTGGAGACTTGAAGCAAGATTGAACAACATTGAAAGGGAGATACATCAAAACAGAGCACTCACCTTTCTTCACACAAGAAGGGAAGGCAACAAGACTGCCGACCTCATAGCCAACCTTGGAGTGGACTGTCCCCAGACCCTTCTAACAGGGAAACTGGACATCATCCCAAACTCTCAAAAGGCTCAGGACTGTAAGAGTCTCATTCAGTGTGATGCAGAGTTCCCGGATGCGGGTGAAGGCTCAACCCAACAGGACGAAGCACATGCTCAGCATGCGTCGCCTCGTGCCTGTGACAGTTGTTAGTTTCATGCGCCGTCAAGGAATAAAAGACATTCGCGGGAGCTCCAGGCATTCAATGCCGAGCAGAGGAGCGGATAGGAATTACAGTTTGACTTTAATGCATGCTCGTTCCGTAACCAGGTATCGTCCATATGATAGCAGGATGGCGGGCGGCCATTTCATTCCTGGTCTGAGCGATAGCTGTAGCAGGGGTTGGGGAAGCTGGTCCGAAGGGACTCTCGGCGATCAGGCCAAGCCTCGCCGGTGGCGGAATGCGGAAATTGCAGAGGTTGATGGCCCTCAAAGTGGAGACCTTGCCCTCGAACGCATAATCAACCCGGTGTTCCAACTTTGGAGGCATAATCGCTTACGAATTCGCTTACAGAGCTCCGCGGGGTCGTCTTTCTGTGGGCAGAGGTCTTGGAACTGGGTGGCACAATGGCAAGAACAAGGGAGAGGCAGCCGTGTAGGAGGGGACGAGGAAGGGGAGCAGCATCCCGGCGCCCAGAAGGAGAGGGACATCATCATTGTTGCTGCTGCTACTGCCACAGGAGAGCAACAGCAACACCACTGCAAGCTCGACAGTTTGTGGAGGTCGGCAGTGCGAGGGTGGGAGAGACAGGGCTTCCTGCGTTTGGTTCCGTCGTCTTCTCTTTGGGTAGCACCTCAGGGAACCCGGGCATCAACGCCCACATCTCAATCATGTTCACACAGTCGCCCAACGAAGTGGACGGCGCGGTGGCGCCACCACCTTTGCCACCAGGCGGAGAGGGAGGGGAAACATCAGAACTGCAAACAAGACCAACCGTGCCGCCACCTTTGCCACCAGGCGGAGAGGAAGGGGAAGCTTCAGAGGCGCAACCAGGACCGGAAGCAGGAGACCAGGGGAAGGAGCCCATGGAAGTTTACACGCCATCTCTGGGGCCAGCTCCTCCGGGCTTCACCAAGGAATCGTGGAGGGCGAGATGGGAAGGCGTGGAAGAAGGACAGGGCTGGGCACGCGTCGTGGAAGAAACGAGTCCCTGTGAGAAGGCTGAGGCACATCTTGCAGGCCTGCGTCCGCCATCCGCCCATTTCCAGGAATGAAGCTATGCCGGGTAATCCAATTTTGCATGCTGATTCTGTTGAGTTCATGTGGAATCAGATTTTGCTGCCTGGCAGCCACAATTCACAGTCAAGCTCAGTTAGTTGCCCCTGCGTGGGCATTCATGAGTCTAGTTAGCGTTTTGCCGCACCTTAGTGCTTTAGTTTTTTGTATGTCAAGCCTCTCTGGCAAAACAATGTTAATTCTGGAAAAGGTTATGGTTAACCAGCTGTTGCCCCTGCGAGGGAACCTCAGTAAGCTGGAATTTTGTAGACACAGCACCCGTATGGGGCTTCTCCATGCTCAGCATGTCTAACTGATGTAAAATTTCACTGTACATATAATACAAATGCCTAGATAGTCTTTTACCGAGAAAAAAAAAAAAAATAATGTATCTGCTGTTGACAAGACTTGCGTCCTGAATGAATTAATGGTTGACTTAAATTATTGGTACGTTCCCTCGGTAATTGTTTTAGGGTTTTTACTGGACCCATCGGTTAACACTCTACACCTGCCGGTTCTCGGGCCTTTTGTCAACTGTTGTCCCGCTCATTTGTCATTTGCACTTTTTCCACTGTGCCGAGTTCGGTTCTGCTCTGTGAGAGCTCTTTCACCTCCGTCGCTCTGGTTTCGATGCTGGTTCTGTGGGTTCTCTCGGCCCCTTCTTGCTTTTGAGGTGGTGTTTCAATGGGTTATGGAGGCGTCGTTTCTCTGCACAGGGTTTGTATTCAGATTTACTGATTTATTATCTCGATTTTGCTGTTTAGATGTCGTTCCTGCTCGATTTATTGATGGGTTGTTTCATGACAGGGTTTCCACCGACTTAATGCACTCCAGTTCCACTGCCAAGGTGAGCTCGGTTCTCTGATAAACTATTTATCACTTCTTTTTCTTACCTTGACATCCTCGCTCCGTGTCTTCAGGGATATGTTGGTTATTTCGTTTTCTGGCTATGTCTCTTCGGCTTCAGGTAAGATTCTTGCTCCAATCTTCTTCCGGTTTTTTATTTCAAACGTTTATTTGTGTTTGTACATATCTCTAACCTGCCCTCATTTCGTTGCAGGTGGTTCCAGGTAGTCGGTTCTGTGGTTCGATGTGCTCCACGCTTCCTGACAAGTTCTCCAGCTCTTCCTTTACGGGTAGTGTCTCCCCATGTAGTTGACTGTAACTTATTTATAGTTCTGAGTCTTGTTTTGTTGGTAGTCCGTCTTCTGAGCGGCAAAATAAATGGTTCTGTTGTCTGTGTAACCCTCCTTCGGTTCTATTCGTTGGTCTCGGCCCTTGCTTCTGTAATATTGTCACTTAGTTTTTGTTAAAACCCTTGATGGGTATTCAGTGGCTTCAAGCCCTCGTCCTGTATGGCACTGTCTGGTTATTTAGCAAGATGGGTTCTCGTCACTTCAAACCCTCGTCCTATAGTTGTTGCTGTAGGTTGGTAGAAACCCTCGGGTTGTTCGAAACCCCTGTTTGCCGGTTGTGTTGGTGACTCCTGGCTGTATTAATTTGGTTTATGGTTGTAACGAATATTTGCCCGAAACTCTGTTTCGAGACTCTGTCTTTTTAATGAAATTTTTATTCGAAAGAAATGTGAAACGCCTGGACTGTATTTGCTTTATTACAATAGGTTAGTGAAATGATTCAGATACATATTTGTTACATTCCGGCATTTGCTCTGTTCATAAATATGATGTGAGGGTTTGTTTTTCGGGTTACCTGAAAGTTTACTTGTATGCCCGAATTCTCGTTCGCCTCTGTCTGGAAATGATATTTATATAACTGTGCTCTGCGCTTTTAGTAAATTTCGCTCCGTCTGAAGGTTGTCTGCACTCGTAGTTTCTCGTTCTCTTGTCTGTAGGTGATAGTTATATCTCTATGCTGCTCTGCTCTTCTCGTTGATCCTCTGTCTTATTATTCCAACGCCAATTTGTTACACAAAAACTATATTATGATGCATGAAAATTAACTATACAGTGGTGATATAATTGAGAAATAGAATAAAATGTTTATTTAAAAAATGATTGTCTCTCTTTGTTTCTCTGTCTGAGGAATCCTTTACAATGCTTATCTTTTTCCTTTTATTCCCCTGAGGCATAACTGTTCCTTGCTCAGGTAGAACTGCCCCAACAGAATGGATAATTGTCCAGCAACTTATAACTGTGTTTAACTAACACATTTCATAAAGACACTAATTAACTATCAACCTACTTTCTGATGCTAATTCCTATTTAAAAATAACAGTTCACAATTTTTAATTTACTTGGTCCTATCGACCTTCCGAAAAATAAAACAAGTAAATAAAATAAAATAACCGACAAGTTTGACACCTGTCCAGCTGTGCATGTATGACTGTGTGTGTTCTTGTCTCTCCATGAGACCGTCAACCACCTTCTGTCTCCTCAGAGCTAGATGCTCCTGCATCAGGCTCCCGGGGTGGCAAAAAGTCATGGCTCCGTTCCATGAGGTCGTCGACAGAATAGCCTGCTTTCTGTATCTGTGTCGCGTTAAGCCACGAGCTGTCCTCTATCGGACGGTTCTTCCATTTTACCAAATACCGCAAATACTCTTTCCTGCGTGTGCGCTTAGCTACCTGTGTGTCTAGAATCCCTTCGATCTCAACGGGTGGTGCCATCGGCATCTGTCTCGTCCACGAATCTCCTTCACAATTGGTGTCTCGCGATGGCTCTGCTGCTGCATTATCTGTTGAACCTGTGACATAAGGAAACAGATCTGCCACGTTAAAAATAGGGGAAATACCGATCCCTGGTGGCAACTGTAACTCATAGGCGTTTGCAGAAAATTTGCGAATGATTTTACAGGGCCCGATTTTCTTGAATTTCAGCTTGCTGTACTCTCGTTTTGGAAACCGTTCCTTACATAAGTACGCAAGGACTTCATCCCCTACGTTGAACTGAACTTCTCGACATTTTGTATCAGCTCGTTGTTTATACCTTTGACTGTTGTCCTGTAATTTTAGTTTGACCTGTTCATGCAAGTTGCTCATAGCTTGGGCGAAATCTTCCCCATCAGCGCTCCGTTTTTCAAGTTTCCCCAAATCTCGTAACTCATGCACTCCTCGCGGATGCATGCCGTACAAAATCTGGAACAGACTGTAACCTGTGCTGCGGTTAGGGGAATCGTTGTATGCGAATTCCGCCTAAGCAAGTACACGGTCCCAAGTCCGGGAATTTTCACCTGTTAGAGTTCGAAGTAAATTTCCCAGACTTCGGTTTACTACCTCCGTCTGTGGATGATAAGCGGAGCTGAACTGCAACTAGGTATTCAATGTTTTCCACAGAGTTCTCCAAAA
>APFE030420298.1:3144-24786 GCA_000404065.3 Pinus taeda | reverse complement strand
CCTAAAAATAATAGTTTCTACATTATATGGAGATTTAGGCCTTTTGTCTTGTTGATGTAGCATACCCATCTAGTACCCACCGTGCCACATTGTCCGAGCGATTAAATAATGAAAGTCCTAATAAATCCTTCTCTTGAAACCTCAAGAGAAACATTCTTAGGGACAAATTATTGTGTAAATTCATTATGGAAATCAACGAACCAAATCACATTTTCTTACATTCCCTTGGTCATGTCTATTGGCCATATGGCACATAAGGATAAAAACTACCTTGCTTCTTTAGGCCATAACTTCTAGCCCCCCACAGTATATATGTATATGAGTGTTTGGGGCTTCCTCTACACCTTGAAGCTTGGTTACAATGACATTTAAGCATAGGCCTATTGCGACTCGAGGGCCTAACTCCTTAACACTTTGAGGGATCATCCCCGCATGACCATATTTACATATGTTATTGAGAAACTATTTACAAATATCTACCCTTAGCTTACAAAGGCTTTTATCTAGCCTGCTAATAGACACATATATATAATCCTTGCTTCCCTTCTATTGTAGCAGCTACAACTGCCCTCCAAAAATTTTTCTTTTCTTTGTTTTGGAGCCTTCCCACTAACCATCCTTAAGAACATGTCTTGCACTATCACGTACATGAGTTTCAGTGGTTTTCTAATAGCATGAGAGCCTATACATGATAGCTTGCTTCACTCCCCTCACAGGGTGCTTCCCAGACTTGGTCCAGTTGCTAGATGGGTAGCTCCCTCAATAAACTGTGCAATTCTTGAGGGGAACCAACCTTCCGTCTAGAAATTGTGAAATCCTGCTTGCCAGCCTGTTGGGCTCAGAAACTGTACAATCCTGCCAGTAAGCTTGCCTAGAAAAAACTACGGAATCTGACCCATCCAAACTTCTCATCCCATAAATTGTGCAATCTTTGGTAGCAGTTAGCTGCTTAGCCCAAAAATTCCACAATCCCTCTAGGCATCCAGCCCAGCTCCCTCCCAGAAATGCCCAAATTTCTCCCTCAAGCAAGCAGGTTGTTGCATGTGCCAACGTGTTGACCAGTTCTACCCGAGACCAAGAAAACTTGACTCGTATGCATGGGCTGCTTTTTCTAGAAATAGAAAAAAAGCAACATCCAAAAAGCATCCCTAGCTTTTAGGGAGCTATTTTTAGTAGCTGGAGGTTACATGCAAAGATTGTTTTAGAATATTTCCTCCAAGTGTCGCTTTTTCCTAAATCTGTGGCATGCACATCGTGAGCCTCAAACTTATTTATTTGACACTTTAGATCTCATTCCTTCACATCGATCTTGAATCTTTGACATCCCACAACACATCCAAGAGTCTTTGACACATCCAGCTCAACTATTTTTGGGTAAGTCGGTTGAGCTTGCATTTTGCAGCATTTCTATCCTTTTTTGTGTTTTGTCTTATGTGGGGCATAATTTCTATGAACACTTGTTTTCATTTACATGGATATTAGCTTATACTAGCACCACTTCATTTTTCATTAGCATCTCATTGTTGTCACATGCATGACATTGTTTTTCACGAATCGTCATTGATTCGGTGACTTGCTTCACACACATGCATGCTGTTCTATTTTATGAATCTTGCATTCACTGTTTTCATGCATGATCATACACTCCTTATACTCAATATTGCCATCCATTCACTTCCACATTTTCTTTCAGTCGTGATCAGCGTCATCATTGGGTAATTATATGGGCCCTAATTCACCTCCTACCTTAGTCAAACCAATCATTCTCACAACTTATTGCATACTTTTGATTATATTTTGTTTATGAGATGAGTTAGATTTGGATATTTTGCTTTGTGGTCTAATGTGTATTTAATGCAGGATTAAAGGATAAAATGAAGGAATTTTGGCAAAGACCTTGGTCAAAACTCGAATGGGACAAGGAAGAGGAGTTATAGGAGGTAAATCCTCCTCATTTACTACCCCTCCATTCAAATATTCCTCCGTCAGCTTGGATTGCAAACAACCAAATCATGAGGACTAGAAGGAAGCCGACCAAGTGAAAGACAACGCACCAGTTTATCTCGAGTTTCGGAGAGGAGCCTCACTAATTTTAAGGAAGTCATTCAAGAGTTCATATGTATAAGTAGAGAGGCCTAGGACCTCAATGGGATTTAGATTTTTTATTGTAAAGCTCTACTCTATTTTTGAGATGCACGACTTGTGACAATTTTTTATGTAATCCATTGTTTTGATAATAAGAATGAGTTTCATTTTGAGCTAGCACTGAGTTAACTCAGAGGGTTGATGTTGGGCTTGGAATCCACCCACAACATGTTTTGGGGCTCAAAACCCAAGTTTTGAGTTGACATTGCTGTAAAGACTCAACAAATTGCGAGCACGGAGCACAAAATGTATGTTAGAGTCATAGGGTTATCCACCCAAAGTTTTGAATGTGAGGTCGGCCTACCTATGGTCCATGGACCATGGGATTGTTAAATAGAGCAAAGCTCTAAGTGTAAAAGATAGTTATGTTAGCCTCCTGCTACAACAGGTTACTCATATTTCATGATTGACATTTTACGGACCAAATAAGTCATACTTTGCATGCTGCAATGCTCCATATTTGCTTAACAGTCTCCAAGCAAAGAAGGCTAATCAGAGTTCATCTAACTGCTTTCCAAATTTTGAGAAGTTATTCCAGTGTTGTACAATTCTTAGTTAAAGGGAGGTCCAAACATCTTAATCTTGGTCTCCCTAGGTTTAAATTTCTTGTTTTAGAATATAGAGAATGAAAATCTGTCCAAACAACTTAATCTTGGCAGATTCTTAGATAGGTAGAGAATCAAAGGAGCCCAACTTCTTAATCTGGGCCCTCGGATGAAATAAGGGTAGTCTGTAGATAGGAAACCATGAAAAACAAAAATTGAAATGATGGGTTTGCAAGTCCAAGTGAACCCAAACCAAAAGAAGAAAAAAATGTTAGGTAAGTAGGTTGGGTAGGTAGTTTTGAGGTTGCTGAATCTTGATTGCTGATCAGTTCCAGGTTTTCAGGTGTCATCTCTACTTTGGACACAATCACTAGGCAGTTCTATGTGAGAAGCTCAAAACACGCATAACTAACTTCCTTTCTCCATCTCCCCCAAATCATTAACTAATTTCCCCAAAAGAGGTCAAGATCTGCTTGATACCTCTTAAGTTCCATCATTTTCATGTCATTAGCTTGGGTGAAGCTCTGCTTTACTCAAAGAAATTTTGTACCCTCTCTATAAGGTTCTATCCCCTCGTTGCAGCCTAAGATCTCCCAACATAGCACTTTCTTACCATCTCCATATTAACTACTGACATTATTATTTAACTCCCTATATTTTTCCATCCCCCTAATAAAACTATGTAAATCTTCCGCTATGTAAATATCCCTCCCTCTGGCTGAAAAATAACCATAAGTACCCCCGGGAATTGCTCAGTTTGTCTGAAACTTGGCAAGAGCCCTCATGCTACCCCTTCAAACCATATTCTAAATACAATGGAATCCTTCCAAAGTATAAAATTCATTTTGAGGTTATCGGACCCTTTCCAAGGCCTCAAATGTTTTTCTAACGCACCTGCTCACTCCTTCTGACCGCAATAAACCCCTTGCTGATTTCCTTAACACTCTGCAGATCCTAGCAAGCCAGCTCGCATCGCCACATCGCAATATTCTCACCATATAAGTTATGCCCCATCTGTTGTTACCCGACGCGATATTGCGATATCGGCGATCGGCAGTCGCAAGCGTCGCATGTCCAAATCACATACCTTCTTGTTCCCCGCCGACGCGAAATTGCGATCGCATCGGAAGAAGTTCATCGCATCGCCTTAAAATATGAGCAACCCACCATGTCACATCTGTACCAGGGACCCACCGCTGACGTCAGCAGGCTAATGTCATCGGCCGTACTGCTGAAGTCAGCAGCCAAAAAAACCGAAAATTCGCGCAGGAAGAAAAATCGCATTTCGGAGCTCCGGAACAAGAAACAGAGGCTATTTTTAAAGTGCGATTAGCGTGAAGCGCTAATCGCACATCGCTATGGGAAATAGGCCGTTTTGGGGAATCTTTAGGGAATCTTTTGATTCCTTGGACCGTTTTGCGCCGAAAAATCCCAAAATTGCTCGATTTTGCCAAATTAATCCGGTGTAAAGACAGGAAAGGACCAGAGATAGAGATTAAAGAGTATCAGATCAAATCAACAGGGAAAAAGCACGTCAAAGAGTATCAGCAAGCGGCGGAAGCCATCAATGTAGTGGCGAAGAGTATCAGCGAAGATCTTAACAGCAGCCCAAAGCAGGTGAGAATTTAATACCTTCCACCAAAGTCAAAGAAAGAGGGCGAAGCCACTCAAAAACTTTCAAATCATGGTTATTGCACATTTAACTTGCACTAGAACAGAAACTACAGATCCTGAAGCACAGTTATTCCAGCAGTACCGCATCGAGCCTCCAAAGGCCACATTGCACTCCTTTTGATTCAACTGCCTCTAGCGCAGCCCAAAGGACTTACCTGCATTTAATTCCAGCAACACTTAGGTTTTTAGAAAAGCTTTTCTGGCAAACCTGTTTAGGTCAATTGTAATAAATGAATTTCTGATATTTTTCTTATATATACCACCCTGAAAGATGGAGTAGGGGTTGGTTGGTGAGTTGAGGAATTTGCTTAATCTCAGATATCTCGACATTTTCTTCAAGCAGAGACCCTCACTGTGACTATCATACTTTCTATAATCAAAGACTGTTGAAAGCATGGATTTCGAAACTGTTTGACGTGTTTAATTGGCTGAGGAGTGATTACGGAATTCCTGTGCTTCTACATGGTTCAATAAGTGTCCCTCAACTCTGTTAATTTTCATGTTTTGTTTTACCACCGTTTCGCCATCTAAATTGCAGAAAAGAAGAATATCTCAGGATTTGTTTAACTACACCATAAGTTCAATTTCTGCATTTTTTGTATGTTTTCATTAGAAATAGCTATGAACATGTATACTTAAATGATCTTGTTTACGCTGTTTCTTTCACATATGAATGAGAGTTTAGGAATTCTTAGCTGCTCCTAGATAACCATTCATTCACTTCTCCTCTTTTCAGTTTGATGAAAGAATCTCCTTTGCCTTTCATCTTTGATCGTCATTCCATCCTTTTAGTTAATTGATAATTGTATCATGTGTGGCTATCCTTCTCCTTAATCCTCTTGTGACCAAGAAAACGCAATAGAAAGCCTTATTCCATGACTCCATGCCCAATGGTTTGAAACTTATCACATCTTACCTTGCCTCTTTGCTTGAGATTTTTACCTTCCATCCAAACACAAACAAAAACCCCTGAGGTAAAAGCTAGCCTAAAATCATCAACAAAGTTGAATCATTAAGAGAGAGCCCTCTCTGATTGCAGGTGGGATAGAACCTGCAATCCAAATATTGGTTTGTGGTTACCTTGGCCGTATCCCTAAACAGGAGCCTAGGGACAACCTGATGATAACATAATGGCGACTCCGCTGGGGAACTCCTTAGATAAATTTATTAAACCAGTTTTCAGCTCCACAGAGGAAGAAACCGACGTGTGAAAGTTTCGGTCAACCTGTGTTGTTGCGTTTTTTAGAAAAAAATTCCCAAAAAATAGATTAGAAGCTGGCTCCTAAGAAGAAAACTCGTAATACATGATCAAATCCTGATCCAAGTAGCCCAGCTGTTGTTGAAAATCCGAATTTGATTCCTAAGATCATTAGAAAACAAAAGCAAAAAGAAGACCAAACTGCTGCGAGTCCTGAAACAGTTCAGCCAAGCAGTGTTCCAACCCCTGTCAAAGTTTTATTACGGTCAACCCCAAGTTCCCCTGGTTCATCACCTCCTTCTCCAATCAGCTCCTCTACACCTCCATCCCATACTCCTACTACCACTACTACTCCTTCTACCCCGGTTGTTCCTGTTATCCCCGCTGCTTTAGCTGTTCCGCTTATCCCCATCATCATGGCTAGATATGTGCCCTTACAATTGCCTGCTAATCACGGGGCTATGCCTCAGGACTACCAAACAAAAATCACCTATTTTGATGGCACAACCTCTTGCACCGCCCTACAGCATACAAAGAAAATGCAGGATTATTTTGAGAGTTATGAGATTGATGATGAGAGTGTAAGAATGAAGATTTTTGTCCAAAGTTTGACCGGTGATGTCAAAACCTGGTTCAGGACACTTCCACCCAATTCTATATTAAACCCGGAAGCCTTATACCAGGCATTCATTAATAGATGGGAGAAAAAGAAAGACCCCCTGCACATACTATCTTAGTATGATACTATCAAAAGAGGACCTCAGGAAATGGTTTTGGATTACTGTGTAAGATTTAACATTGTTTACAATGCAATACCACAAAATTTAAGACCTCCACCTGACCTCGCGTTATACAAATTCCCGGATGGCTTTGATGCTAAGATGGCATATCAATTGAGGGAAAGAGCCCCTCAAAGCCTTGCAGAAATGCAAGATGCTGCAGTGAGTGTGGAAGCAAATCTAATTGCTAAAAGAAACAGAACTAGAACTGAGAGAAGAACCACTTTCAAAGAAGAACCCTCAGCCTTCGATCAGAAGCTAGATGCTATCATCAATGGCATCCACAGGCTGGGGGACAGAGTAGACAATGTGGAGAGAAAAACTTCATGGGAGGGTCAACAGCCCAATGCCATAAGGAACCCAAACTTCAGAAAAACCCAAAACACAAACGTTGGAAGGGCCAGTCCTGACCATGATATTAGGCCCCCTTTTCAAGAAAACTACGCGGAAGCATCTACATCCGTTGAGCCCACATATGGAACTCATATGAACTTGATAGATTCAGAAAATGAATAGCAAATCTTCCTCACTGAAGAAGACCGACCATACCCTGATACAAAAAAATTTCACACTAAGTTGGGAGAGTCCTTTGACTTTAAACAAGGATATGATATCACTGTATACGAGGTACACAAGAAATACAAATTAAGAACAAGGACCATTGATGTTCCCCCATCTAGCAGAACAAAAGATAGCAAACAACTCAACAAAAGTAAAGGAAACATCACCAACAATCAACCAACTGACAGCTCGGTCCCAAACCCTCATCAGGTTACTGTGGAGGATGTAAGAGACACACACTCTCCTATTGATCAGCATCTACCTCCCTCCTCCCCAGAAGAAGATCTGAATAGCATTCCCGTACATCTTCCCAAAACAGAGATACCACAAACGGTCATACACCGTGACACTGACATTCCAAAAGAAAACATAGAGAGTAAGCCTGAAAAAGAGAAATTCACCACAGTCAACACCAAGAACTCACTGGAGAAACCATTTAGTTTAGAAGCAGAGATTGGAAAACTCAATATTTCCATTCCCCTCTCGGAACTTGCCAAACATGATGTATACAGACAACAAATTCAAAGGTCGCTTCAATTACCAGAAGTAAGGGATGATGTAAACGTTTCAGATGATACCCCTGAATTATTGTTCGGTCCAGAAGTTGACGGAAAAACAACATATGGACCTATTCCACCTTTTTATGTCAGCCTGCACATACATGACAAAATACTGCATAATGCTATGTTTGACTCAGGTGCCTCACATAATCTTATGCCCAAAGCTGTAATGGAAAGGTTGAACCTCGATGTCACAAGGCCGTACAAATATCTGTATTCCTTTGATTCAAGTTAGGTAAAATGTATAGGCTTGATCAAAGACCTTTGCGTCTCTCTAGTCCAATTCCCCAACAAGACAATCTTAATGGATGTAGTAGTCGCCGACATTCCCACAAAGTATGGTATGCTTCTATCCAGATCATGGGGAGCAAAATTGCAAGGATCCCTTCAACTCGACCTCTCTTATGCCATTATATCTGTCTTTGGGCAACCAAAGAGATTATATAGAGAAACCTTAATGAAGTATGTGGTAAGCAGTGAGGAAAAACCCCAAAATTTTCCAATATACTCAATCCATTTTGATATGGATTCTTTTATTTTATTCAATGATAACACGAGCCCTCCAACTGATGATAAGCCGCTATCTTTGGAGCAAGGAATCTACATCAATGAGGAATTGGTTTCCCATACCCATAAAATTGCTTCAATGGCCAAGGCAACCGACAAACAACAAGAAGAACATCCCGAAATACAAAATACAAGCCCGCCTAGTCCTCAAACAACTGAAACTCTCAATACGAACCTCAAACAAGAAGTCACATGGTATTTGGAGTTTGATGGTTCAGTTAACAAGTTAGGAGCAGGGGCTGGAGTGTGGATTTAGAATACTCATGATAATCACGCACAAGGCCATGCCTATAGAATCAATTTCAGATGTACAAACAATATGGCAGAGTATGAAGCTCTTCTCTTAGGCCTGAAGTTGCTCAAAACCCTGGGAGCTACTACAGTCTCCATCCTAGGTGATTCGGACTTGATTATACAAAAAATAAAGGGTAACTTTGTCACTAATGATAGTAGAATGAGAGCTTACAGAGCTGCTACCACCGAATTACTCAACGCCTTCAGTGAATTTAAGCTGGCCAAAACTGCACGAGACCATAATATTCATGCTCATAGCCTAGCAACCTTTGCTAGCACATGCAAGCTTCCCTTTGAACCAAATCACCATTTCACCGCTGAAATAAAACACAGACCTTCGGTCCCTAATAATGTCTAGGATTGGCAGGTATTTCAAAATGATGCCCAGATTAACAGTTTCTTAACTCTGGAGGACGAATTTTCCAACACAAACATTGACATGGATGCCCTGGCCAACTCAAAACAGTTAGCAGAAGAAAACCACCTGACTATAACAGCTGCAACAACTAAACAAATCATTAACCCAATTGTTTTCAACAATACAAACATAGGACAACTGAAAAAAACATGTTTAGAGAAAACAACCAAGGTAGAGGATGAGTTTATTGATCTGAAAAGTAATGTTTTGACCGTCGGCCTTACTCCATTGGAAGACATGTTAATGACAACGATGTGCCCAAAAAGCCAAAGATGGAACCTCTAAATGCTGCCATAGAAGAACACAACATAGGAACAGCAGAACATCCCATAATGATTAAATTGTCCAAAAATCTGCCCCCTGACCAAAAACCGAAATATGTGGATTTGCTCAAAGAATTCCAAGATGTATTTGCCTGGAGTTACGAGGACTTGAAGTCCTATGACACTTCAGTAATCCAACATACCATTCCCTTAAAACCAAATCAAAAAAACCTCAAACAGAAACTTAGAAGAATCAACCCCATGCTACTTCCCTTGATTGAAAAAGAAATAAAAGAATGTTTGAAGCAAGGTATCATTGCACCCATCAGATTCTCTGAATGGGTGCTAACTTAGTTCCCACTAGAAAAAAAAAAGGAAGGAGATAAGACTGTGTGTAGACTTGAGAAATTTAAACCAGGTCTCTCTAAAAGACCACTACCCCTTGCCCAAAATGGATCATATCTTGCAAAGAGTAGTGGGTTCCTCTAGAATTTCTTTACTAGATGGATTTTCAGGATTTAATCAAATACTTTTTCACCCCGATGACCAGGACAATACAGCTTTTACCACACCCTGGGGAACATTCAAGTACGTTAAAATGCCTTTTGGGCTAAAAGACTCTGGTGCTACCTTTCAAAGGGCAATGGATATTGCATTTGCCAAGGAGATACATGATTTCCTAGTAGTTTATCTTGATGACCTAACCCCATTCTCCAAATCTGACCAAGAGCACCTTAAGCACTTAAGGAAAATTTTCATGACATGCAGGAAATATGGCATCTCCTTGAATCCTAAGAAGTCCTTGTTTGCCCTGGAGGAAGGCAAGCTTGTAGGACATATAATATCAAAAGATGGGATTATAATTGACCCGGAAAGAATTCAAGCTATCCTTCAAATCCCTTATCCAAGAAACATAAAAGAACTACAAGCATTCCTAGGAAAGATCAATTTCCTGAGGAGATTTATCCCAAATCTAGCCGAGCTAATAAGGCTATTGAGAAACATGTTGAAAAAGGATGCCAAGGTAAAATGGTCTCTTGAAGCCAAGCAGGCTTTTGAGAGTATAAAAAATACCCTAACTCAAACACCTGTCCTCACCAGTCCTCAATTCGATAGAGATTTTATCATTTTTTCCTTCGCATCTGAACACACTATAGCTGTTGTCCTTCTGCAGAAAGACTATCAGGGCAATGAAAAGCCAATTGCTTTCTTCAACCGAGATTTGAGAGACGCACCCTTGAAATTTTAGATCATGGAAAAGAAGGCCTATGCCCTGGTCAAAGCCATCAAAGATTTCAAAATTTGCATCCTATACTCCCATGTGATTGCCTATGTCCCTAATGTTGTTGTAAAGGATATACTAACTCAAGAGGGACTAGAAGGAAAAAGAGGCAAGTGGATTGCCAACATCCTTGAATACGACATTGAAATAAAGCCCACCAAGCTCATAAAAGGACAAGGGTTAGCCAAACTAATGTCCAAAACAAACTTCCAAGCATTAGACATTAATCAACTGGATGATGAACCGGAGTTGGCGACTCCACAGATCAGTGAAACCTTCATGCAATCCCCATGGTATGCTGATATTTGCTTTGTATTGTTAAACTTGTGTGCTCCCCCAGGATTGTCTAGAACCAAGAAAAGATTTTTAAGGATGAAATCATCAAAATTTTGTGTCATAGATGGTGTTTTATTTTGGAAAAATCACGAAGGTATTTTTCTTAAATGTTTAACTATAAATGAAACTAACAGCATCATGAAAGAATTCCATGCAGGGGACTGTGGAGGACACTTATATTCGAAATCCACGGCTGATAAGATCTTACGGGATGGTTATTACTGGCCCTCTTTATTTGTAGATCTAAAGAAGTTTGTTGTCTCATGCCACAAATGCAAAATCTTTGAAGGGAAAAGAAAACCACTGCCCTTGCCCCTTAAGCCCATTTCAACCGAGAAACCTTTCCAACAATGGGGTCTCGACTTCATTGGATAAATTCATCCCTCTTCCTCAGGCCAACACAAGTGGATTTTAACAGCCACCGATTATTTCACTAAGTGGATTGAAGCCATCCCATGTAGGCAAGCCAATGACTCCACCATTATCCAATTCCTTGAGAGCAATATCCTTTCTAGATTCGGCTTCCCCGAGAAAGTTATCACTGACAACGCTGCTACTTTCAAATCCAAAAAACTCATCAACTTTTGCCATAAATACCACATCACCTTAGGCCACTCTACATCTTACTACCCTCAAGGTAATGACTTGGCCGAGTCTTCCAACAAAAGCCTCATCAATATCATAAAAAAACTACTGGAAGAAAACAAAAAGAACTGGCACAGGAAGCTCACAAATGCTCTGTGGGCAGACAGACTTTCCACCAAGAAATCCATTGGGATGAGCCCTTATGAACTTGTATATGGCATGCAATCCAAGTTCCCTTCATCTCTAGGCATACCTACTATTAAATTGTTTCAAGAAATTCAGGCTGAACCGAATGACATGCAGAGAAGAGTTAATCAAACCATTCACCTTCAGTAAACCAGAGAACAAGTCTTCAACAGAGCTCAAATACTGCAAGAAAAACTCAAGAAGATGTTTGATAAGAAGGCCAAAGCAGAGGATTTCTGGGTGGGCAGCAATGTTTTAAGATGGGATTCACGAAGAGAAGACAAGGGAAAACACGCAAAATTTGATTTTCTGTGGAAAGGTCCATACATTATCAGTGTTGTGCAAGGCAATAATACCTTTTTTCTAAAATCTCCAGATGGCAGCACAGCTGAAGAAGGCCCTGTCAATGGCCGAATGCTAAAGCACTACAATGATCCTTTTGATTGAAAAGAGCAGGCAGTGTTTTTAATTTGTACATATTTGTATATACCAATGTCTCAATTTTTGTAAGAATCCATGATGATGGAGCACACAGAAGAAAGCAGTCAGTGCTTTGCAGTGTAACAACAACACAATTGAAGGAAAGAGTTGTTCCCAATCGAAAAGGTCAAATAAAACCAACAGTCATCACTAACAAGTCCAAAGTACAACCATAGCGGAAGAAACAAGGCAATCTAACCTGCTGTTCTTGGCTTCTCACAATGAGAAACCATCCCCAAGTGGAGCCACTGTTAGCCTCCTGCTGTAGCAGGTTACTCATATTTCAAGATTGACATTACGGACCAAATATGTCATACTTTGCATGCTGAAATGCTCCATATTTTCTTAACAGTCTCCAAGCGAAGAAGGATACTCAGAGTTCATCTAACTGCTTTCCAAATTTTGAGAATTTATTCCAGTGTTGTACAATTTTCAGTTAAAGGGAGGTCCAAACAGCTTAATCTTGGTCTCCCTAGGTTTAAATTTCTTGCTTTAGAATATAGAGAATGAAAATCTGTCCAAACAACTTAATCTTGGCAGATTCTTAGATAGGTAGAGAATCAAAGGAGCCCAGCTACTTAATCTGGGCCCTCGGATGAAATAAGGGTAGTCTGTAGATAGGAAAGCATGAAAAAGAAAAATTGAAATGATGGGTTTGCAAGTCCAAGTGCACCCAAACCAAAAGAAGAAAAAAATGTTAGGTAAGTAGGTTGGGTAGGTAGTTTTGAGGTTGCTGAATCTTGATTGCTGATCAGTTCCAGGTTTTCAGGTGTCATCTCTACTCAGGACACAATCACCAGGCAGTTCTATGTGAGAAGTTCAAAACAAGAATAACTAACTTCCTTTCTCCATATCCCCCAAATCATTAACTAATTTCCCCAAAAGAGGTCAAGATCTGCTTGATACCTCTTAAGTTCCATCATTTTCATGTCATTAGCTTGGGTGAAGCTTTGCTTTACTCAAAGAAATTCCGTACCCTCTCTATAAGGTTTTATCCCCTCGTTGCAGCCTAAGATCTCCCAACCTAGCGCTTTCTTACCATCTCCATATTAACTACTGACATTATTATTTAACTCCCTATATTTTTCCATCCCCCTACTAAAAATATGTAAATCCTCCCCTATGTAAATATCCCTCCCTCTGGTTGAAAAATAACCATAAGTACCCCCCGGGAATTGCTCAGCTTGTCTGAAACTTGGCAAGAGCCCTCATGCTGCCCCTTCAAAAAATCTTCTAAATACAATGGACTCCTTTCAAAGTATAAAATCCCCTTTTAGGTTATCGGACCCCTTTCGAGGCCTCAAATGCTTTTCTAACGCACCTGCTCACTCCTTCTGACCGCAATAAACCCCTTGCCGATTTCCTTAACACTCTGCAGATCCTAGCAAGCTAGCTTGCATCGCCACATCGCAATATTCTCACCATATAAGTTATGCCCCATCCGTTGTTACCTGACGCGATATCCCGATATCGGCGATCGGCAGTCGCAAGCATCGCATGTCCAAATGAAATACCTTCTCGTTCCCCGCCGATGCGATATTGCGATCGCATCGGAAGAAGTTCATCGCATCGCCTTAAGGTATGAGCACCCCACCATGTCACATCTGTACCAGGGACCCACCGCTAATGTCAGCAGGCTGGCGTCATCTGCCGTACTGCTGACGTCATGTTGATGTTAGCAGCCAAAAAAAATAGAAAATTCACATAGGAAGAAAAATCGCACTTCGGAGCTTCGGAACAAGAAAAAGAGGCAGTTATCGCTACGGGAAATAGGCCGTTTTGGGGAATCTTTAGGGAATCTTTTGATTCCTTGGCCCGTTTTGCACCGAAAAAGCCCAAAATCGCCCGATTTTGCCAAATTAATCCGGTTTAAAGACATGAAAGGACCAGAGACAGAGATTAAAGAGTATCAGATCAAATCAATAGGGAAAAAGCACGTCAAAGAGTATCAGCAAGTGGTGGAAGCCATCAATGTAGCGGCAAAGAGTATGAGCGAAGATCTTAACAGCGGCCCAAAGCAGGTGAAAATTTAATACCTTCCACCAAAGTCAAAGAAAGAGGGCGAAGCCACTCAAAAACTTTCAAATCATTGTTATTGCACATTTAACTCACACTAGAACAGAAACTACAGATCCCGAAGCACATTTATTCCAGTAGTACCGCATCGAGCCTCCAAAGGCCACATTGCACTCCTTTTGATTCAGTTGCCTCTAGTGCAGCCCAAAGGACTTACCTGCATTTAATTCCAGCAACACTTAGGTTTTTAGTAAAGCTTTTCCGGCAGACTTGTTTAGGTCAATTGTAATAAATGACTTTCTTATATTTTTCTTATATATACCACCCTGAAAGATGGAGTAGGGGTTGGTTAGTGAGTCGAGGAATTTGCTTAATCTCAGATATCTCGACATTTTCTTCAAGCAGAGACCCACACTCTAACTGTCATACTTTCTATAATCAAAGACTGCTGAAAGCATGGATTTCGAAACTGTTTGATGTGTTTAATTGGTCGAGGAGTGATTACGGAATTCCTGTGCTTCTACATGGTTCAATAAGTGTCTCTCAACTCTGTTAATTTTCATGTTTTATTTTACCACCGTTTCGCCATCTAAATTGCAGAAAAGAAGAATAGCTTAGGATTTGTTTAACGACACCTTAAGTTCAATTTCTGCATTTTTTGTATGTTTTCATCAGAAATAGCTACGAACATGTATACTTAAATGATATTTTTTACGCTATTTCTTTCACATATGAATGAGAGTTTAGGAATTCTTAGCTGCTCCTAGATAACCATTCATTCACTTCTCCTATTTTCAGTTTGATAAAATATTCTCCTTTGCCTTTCATCTCTGATCGTCATTCCATCCTTTCAGTTAATTGATAATTGTATCATGTGTGGCTATCCCGCTTGTTAATCCTCTTGTGACCAAGAAAATGCAACAGCAAGCCTTAATCCATGACTCCATGCCCAATGGTTTGAAACTTATCACATCTTACCTTGCCTCTTTGCTTGAGATTTCTACCTTCCATCCAAACACAAACAAAAACCCCTGAGCTAAAAGCTAGCCTAAAATCATCAAAAAAGTTGAATCATTAAGAGAGAGCCCTCTCTGATTGCAGGTGGGGTAGAACCTGCAATCCAAAGATTGGTTTGTGGTTACCTCAGCCGTATCCCTAAACAGGAGCCTAGGGACAACCTGAGTGATAACAAGTTAAAATAAGAGTATAGAATCTAATGGATAGAATGAGATAGCGAAGCATAGAAGAAGAGTCTAAGTGTGTCTTGGGTCCTAGTAGTAGGAAAAGGCTTTGCAGCTGAGTGTGTAGAGGCTTAGAAAAGTCCATAGCTGAGTGCGCAGACCCCTATAGCTGAGTGTGTAGGGTAGAGGTTAGTCTGTAATTAGAGGAGAGATTAATAAATAAAGGTTTTGTTACCAATTTTGTGCATCTATTCTCAGTTATTACATGTTTGAGATCATTTGCAATTATACTGTTTATTTACTATGCGCACTTGTATGAATGATTTATATTGCTAAGTATACTTTACACATGCAAGTAAGCTAAGTTAATCAACTAATATTGGGCTACTAGTAAGGACTTGGGTAATAACATTGTTCGGCCCCCGAGTAGGGCTATGCGAAGGCAGCATATTAGGCTGTGAGGTATGGTTAAGTTTGTGTAGAGACATGCCCGTAGGGTTGAACCACAGACCACTTGAAACCATCAGACATCTCCAGGGTGAAGAAACTTGGTTCTCGCACCCTCCCATACTACTTCATGTGAGAGCTCAGTCCATGCTCTACGGACTACTGCTGAAAGGGCCAGTAGTACCAGGATTTATTTGGCTAAATCACCTTTGAACCTCGGTCAAGCCCCAACAAGCCAACAAATGGTTCCGTTTCTGGGACTGGATCTGCATAAGGGATGTCTAATGTTGTGTCACTAGAATCCAACAGAGAAAGAAATTGACGGGTGGTTGGACAGAAAGATTCACAAGTTTGCGACATAGGAAAAAAAGAATCTACGAGTATCAACGTAAGAATGGTTATAGCACTACTTATATACGGAAATCCAAGAAATTTTCTTTGCATCCTTCCCCTCTAAGTTGTATGAGTGGATCACAAAGCTAGCAGACAATCAGGGAAGGTGTAGGCTCAACAAACCAATTGTGTTGACTCCAGAATTGGTGTGCAAACTAGAAGCATAAGAAGATAAGATCACGCATGTTGTGGACCATTGGCTCGATCAAATTATAGAAGGCTTTATCACCGAGTTCATGGTAGACACCCCCATCAGCTACAGCAAGGCATAATGATGCTTCCTCAAAGGACCATGAGGTAACTACATTAAATCATTGAACACTTGGATTATAATGATATTGTGTGAAAATTGGGTTATGCGAATAAATTGATGTTTGGGGATACACGAAGTGGGAGGATCTATAGAAACGAAGGTAGCGTAGAGAAATAAAATGGCCCCTTGATTTCGCCATGACGGGAAAGTGAGGAAGAGCTGGAGAAAGTTTCTTCAAGAAGTGCGATCAATCTGATAAGGGAGAAAATTCTATCATACCACCCCCACCTACACTTTCACTGGTTTCACCATCATCACCTCCATCTCGACCCACACCACCTTCGCTACCACCACAGTTCAATATGGAAAGCACAATAAAATTGTCAGTATTTAGAGGAGTAGGGAACAAACATTTGGGCCAATTTTAGTTCGTGGTAAAAGCTATATGGCAAGCACAAGGGGTCATGGATGACAATATAAATAATGCAACGCTATTAAGTGCATTGCAGGATCATGCATTGACATGGTACATCAAGTATTATAATTACCCTCCAAATGCGGGGATCGTAGATATCCAGGTCGCACTAAACAGGGAATTTAGTAGGCCAAAATTGGATACAAAATCAATTGGAGGGTTTAAGGAAATCATGATGCTTCCAGGCAAGACCCCATGGGATCTGGATCAGAGACTGAAGAGTATGATTCGTGAAGCCAACATGACCTTGACCGATGGGCAGCACTGCGCATGGTTTGTAGTGTCACTAATGCCACATTTAAGGATGGCGTTGTCACAACATAAATTATCCACCTAGGCCAAAGCTTTGGAGATTGCAATGAGACTACACGAGACCCCATTACAACATCCTAGCCTGGGATTCCAATGAATCCATGTGCAACTACAAAATTTGTCTGGAAATGCAGAGTTTGAAATAGGATAGGACAACTTTCCCAGAAGCGTACAAGGAGATATGGTGTATAAAATGCAAAGTCGAAGGGCATGACAAGGACCATTATCCAGTCTTCGCGAACTACTTGGTGGGAGGAGGGTTGATACCTTTAAGATCAGAGGCACAAGAAGGACTAATCACGAGGCCTGCATTATGGTGCATGATTTATCAGGTAGGAGGAAAACATGCCACATATAACTATCACCTATTATAGAAGTATATGCAGATATCCCAACGACTGTTCTATAATTTTTGCAAGTCGATAGACCATGATGAGCAAACCTGTAGAAGATATGAGCTGATGATGGATGAGACCCCTACCTATATAATGCAGACCAAAACACGAACCCTCAATCCAAATGCAGGGATGGCACACGCTAGATTTCAGTGGTGCAGACGAGGTCGGAATGGGACCAGGAAGGAGTCATGGACAACTGTTTTGTTACAATTGGGGAGGGCTAGGTAATTATGCCCGCGATTGTACAAATTCAATGAGAGCATCATGTTTATATTGTATCCAATTTGATCATGAGATGGAGGACTGCCCTACACTAATAGGGAGGTTGCACGATAAAGTAATACTCTAGCCTCTCCCGAATCAGAACCTACAAATGATGAGGTTTGAGCTGGGTGAAGAGGGCCTGAATGTAAACATCATGCTTTGAAGTGGTATCATGACAGGAGATGACAAAGGCAATAAAATTGAAGAAAGTGCATGGGTTCACAAGGCTCCTACAAAGGAACCTGAATTTGATTTGGAGCATGTGAAGGAGACATTCATGGAAGCTAAAAAGAGCTTCACGGAGGCCTCCACTTCAGGTAGTAAGGATCAACTAGAGCCGTCGATGGATCCTTCAATGCTCACTACCTTTCTGGAGACATGCATGAAGCTACTACGGGATAGCAAGGCTATGAAAGGACCGCAAGAACTGATCACTAGGTGCGCTAGGTCAGCAGAACCGTGCGTAGTCTAGAGGATTGGGAAACATACATCACGAACGATAAGGGAAATGAGATTGACTGCGCAAATCAAAGAATATGAAATGGATCAAGTGATTCTGAATCTATGTTTGGACATGAATGTACTGCCAAAACAGACATTGGAACGCATGGCCAGGCCTGCGCTACAATGGTCCCCTATTCAATTGCAAATGGCGAACCAGGAGAAGATCCTACCGATGGGTAGATTGCAGTGAATAATGGTATACCTTGAGAGTGCGATCGCGCTTGCAAATTTCAAGGTGATAGAGATTATTGATGATAACAATCCATATCCCGCACTACTTGGAATAGATTGGGCCACTGATATGAACAGAGTGATAAATCTAAAGAAGCGTAAAACAATTTTTGAGAAAAAGTCACTACACGTAGTGGTACCTTTAGACCTTGCGCAAGGATCACGCTACATAGAGCCAGTGCGCGACAACAAGAGCGACAATGAGCTAGACTGTATCTAAAAGATAACCACTTGGGAATAGGATTGGGTAAATCCTACAGCCCATGGCAGGATTTCATGGCAGTGCGAAAGCTCTTGCACATCAGATTCAGATGAGGAAACAAAACAATGGCAAAACTGGTTACACGAGGTAACCACACTCAATTGCAACATGATGGTAAGATCACTACACACCATGAAAATAGAGGTAAGGGATTTGCCTAAGTATGATGGGTTGAAAACGATGGATGAATTCCTAAACAAATTTGAAAGAGAGGTGCCAGAATAGCAACGTTTTGACTCTCTGAAATGGGCACTACACGCTACGCCTGCAAGGTGGTGGGGTGTGACTAGCAGAGTTTTGGGGACTGCTGCAAATACAGAAAGAGGATGCACTTATAATTTGGGAAGCCTCAAATGAGTATGGAAGCTAGGCATGATGAACAAAATAACTTGTGCACCCGCCTTTCTATATGGGTATAGATGTATGGTACGCAGCCCACATGAACACACACTGCTCTCACGATAGAAAACATGAACAGCAAATAGAAGCAGGCTAGACAAGTGCATGAATGGCGATGTATGATAAAAACCTAGCATGCCAAAAATCATACATGGGGAAGCGTTTTACAAGGTGTGCAATGTGCTGAACAGGGTCCACCATGTGAGATGCACCGACTGGGACCTATGCATACCAACGATTGTATGGGCTTATAGGATCATATGTAAAACTCTAACTGCCCAAGTGCTTCCGAAGCCAAAGTATGAAGTAGGGGTTATAATCCTTGTGGGGCATGTGAAGCTGAGTCTATGCATAACAACACTCGTAGATATGACGGTCCACGCAGGCTGGAACGAAGAAATCATGCAACTATGAGAAACATAACATATAAGACTTCAGGAATAAATTTGATGGGGAAACTTTAGACTTTGCGAACTGGAAAAAGAATGGCTACGGCTAAGGGGGAAAAGCACTTTAATGAACGCTGAGGTCAAGAAGCTGGAAAATGAAATAAAGGAAGCATTTCTTGTCAAAACACCAAGGATGGTAAGGCAAGGTGCGTACGATCATACTGATAAATTAGAAAAATATCTTCATGAACTGGTTAGTCTGTTACCTTGATTTGGATTGCATATCACCAAACGCAGTGACTAGGGTAGTGCATTGCAAATAATAGAGTGTGCGATGCTAATCACCATAACGGAAGATAAGGATTCTCCGTGAACCATGCTAGTGGGTGGGATGGAGCCCTGCACGACTTGTGCAACCACCTAACTAGCCATAGGAAGAATAGTCTTAGCGCTCCAGGAAGCTAAAAGGGAGTGTAAGACTATAAAATATTCTTCCTGGGAGCTGCGCGATATTTGATATGTGCACAAAATCAGAACATCAGAGAGTTCACGACCACGCATGGAGGGCTACGTTGCTGCACAAGTTGGCTAGGAAATGATCATTGGTGCCACTATTCACGATAGGATGTTCGATTTGTGGCTAAACGGAGTTGGCGGCGGGAATTTAAGATGCGAGTTATGGGTAAGATTTGGGATAATTTTCCACCAAAAAAGCATTAATGGCCCGAAATTAGTGGGAATGGTCGAATTTGAATTTGAAATGTGCTATAAAAGTCAATGGGTTGGCTAGAGAACAATACTTGGTCATTTGAGAACTAAGCACTTGAGCATAGCACCGAGCACTAAGAGCCGCGTGATCCAAGTTCTTACTGAGCAAAAAATAAACATATAATAGCTCAGCTTGCAGCGTGACGAATTGGTCTCACAGAATCAACAATTGGTGTAGACGGTAGATGATGCTTGTCGAAGAGTCCTGGAGCTGGCCAATGCAGTAGATTCACTGGTAAAAGTGTGGATCCATAGTTTGGCAACTGGAGTCCATGAGCCTAGAGAAGAGACGACAAAGGTTCAGCTTGAGTCGAATCTTCATATCACCGATCTGTGTTTGAAGGAACAACCTTCCACTCCCACGGAGCTACGAGAATAGTACACTAGCACTATCATAGTAGGGTTGGAAGAAATTGGAGGTATATTACGCGACTGTACCAACATGTTGGAACAGGCACTTGAGGTCCTCATGACTTTGGAGGAGGACCCCAACATCCAGTGCTTGGAGACAGAGGTGTGCAAACTGTAGTAGTAATACGACAGCATGAGAGGAACTACATAGACAATAGTCCTCACTCAGTGTCTTGTGAGGATATAGATAGCCAAGGCATTAAAGGAGTAGGTGGACGTGGTGCGCCATAAGGAAGTAGTTCTCAAAGCACACGTTCAGCCATGGATTGATGAGGACTTCACAATCATGGCAAATATTGAAGAGAATCTTGCTCACATTCAGTGGATGCATGTGCAGATGCAGGGTAGCACGTCAGACACAGAGGTCTCAGAAGAATGGATGTAGCAGGTTAATCAAGGAGCAGCTCAATGAGTTGTGGATATTAGGACCATTCAAGACCAATTGGAGGGACTCCGTGCCAAGATCGTCAAGCCGATACAGTGAGTCGAGGGTGAGTCACGATGTTTGTGTTGGGGACCTATTGGGCATGGAATCCCCCCACAACATGTTTTTGTTAGAAAATCATATATTACGGAGCAATGGAACACATAAAATATTGCAAAAATATAAACACAAAAAACACATAAAACAAGAGAGAGACAGATATACGTGGTTCACCCAGCTTGGGCTATGTCCACCCTGAATAGCCAGTCCTTCCTTTCTATTATCCATAGAAATGAAGAGACACAACCTACAGTAGATCCACTGTAATATTCTTTGTTTTGTCCCACAGTCTCACCTATTAGTTTCTCGCTCGAAGAATACACATATATTACACAGACTCAATACAATGCCCTCATACAAAGAGAGGGGTTGCCTTCTAGGGAAAAAAACCCTAAACTAAACATAATTTCTACGATTAGATCATCCACCTAATGAACAACCCAGATTGACTAGAAATTACTACACTTTTACAAGGCAATTTTACATCTGTTTTTAGCTTCGGGGGTGCTGCCCCCAAACTCCCGCTGGTGGACCACTGGCCCTCAGACCCCCCAGCCGGGGGGGATCGGGCCCCCCAGACCC
>APFE030420294.1:111989-124737 GCA_000404065.3 Pinus taeda | reverse complement strand
AACAGGGCTTTCATGGTTATTGCCCAGTAGTCATAATCCTTTCCATTGAACTGTGGGAATTGAGGGTTAAACAAACCCATGCTAGTGCTTGTGCTAGCCATTCCTTGCATTCTCAGCTATGCTTCAACTTCTTGACTGTATATCTTAAAAACCACTGACTGCTGCAACCAAAAGACTTCTTTCTTCAGCTTCTTTGTCTCCTACAAAGAGCCTAAGCCTGCTCTGATACCACTGTTGGGTATTTTTTGCTTCTGTTTCTATGTTTGAGATGGGATAAATACCAAAACCCAAAAATATAACACAGAGATAATGCTCTGTTTCCTTTGCTCCAAGATCTTTTACACAGAGAAGTCTTTTAAAATAATTACACAGGACAGAGTATTTCACCACCATAAAATTTCCATTCATTAATCAAAAACATTTACATATTCATCCTCTTTCACTCAGAGGGATTCACCAAAACATTTTCACATAAGTTACTCTGCCTCCTATGAAATTTTACACCACTGTGTGTAAATATTTCATTTACATTCACTACTGTGTGAAAACAAAATTACAGAGAGTTACAGAGTTACCTTTTCACCTGTGTGAAACAACTCATGGATTTGGAACAAAACAAGCTATTGGTTTTCATTTACTTCTCCTCTTCCTGCACTGCTATGCAATCTTACATTACAAAACAAAATTTTCTCTGCTGGATGAAAATCACTTTTACATTACAGACCCAAGATGCTTGTGCACTTCTGTGCATTCCCTGTAATACAAAATTCACCTCTCTGTGTTTTTTTTACATTCGCTGCTGCGAAGTTTTCTCTCTCACTGTGTGAGATTCACAAATTTTCATCGGCACTACGGACCCCTTGTTTTTTTCATATATATCAAAAATACATTACAAACTTCATTCTTTTTTTTAATCGCCGAGGGTGGTTCTTTTTTTTTTTTACAATACAAAATTGGTCAACGTTATATTAAAAAAAATAAACTTACGGAATACTCCACCCATACTCCTATTTAACTTCGCCGTAAGAAAAAATTAACAGCCTTACCAAAACATATGACAATGTATTTAATATAAGGTATGGGCAATGGTTCACGCCTCATTTAATTTTAACAGGCCCCCGTACTCCATGCTGCATTCATTTTTCAAACAGGCCGTATGTACTTCGGACACCTTAACGAGCGGAGACCTTCCAGACAATCAAACGGCGGACAGAGAAGCACCAAGATCGGACGGATATCGGACAGGCTTAGTTGGGTGAACGATACCTTCCGATGGATTTTCAGTGCTGATGTCAGGCCAGCATCAGCGCTTGAACAGCTGTCAGCTCCCAATTGCATCGGAGCTCGATGCACGGAAACCACTTTGCGTTGAGAGGTGGTGCGATATGAGACCGGTGGTTTAGGTTTCCTGCGGTGGTTTTCTGCCCTGTTGACCGCTGACCTGTGCGCGGGCAGTGAAATTACATATTTTCAACAATGCTGGGTAAGGGAAAAGTTAAATAAAATAAAATATGAGACAGAGAACTTAGCACCTTAGTGAATCATCTGTATACAAACATATACCTAAGGTTTTTTTTTCCCTCAGGCCTGATTTACTCTAATTAATGGCCTCCTCTTCTCATACTGCCCGTAGGCTTTTTTTAATGCCTCGGGTCTTCTTCTTTTTTGACCTAGCATTCTGAACCAGCTATGATTTGGTTCCACCTTCTCCTCAAATAAATATTGATATCCCAACGACCCACAAACCTCTAACTAACACCTAAATTAGGATTTCTTATCCTTTAGCCAATGCTCCTGCATCATAGAAGGTAGATTGTTTTAACCCATCTCGATTCTGACGGCGCAAGATCAAACCACAACGTTAAAAGAAATTAAAAACCAATGCAAGAGACAATATCACAACAATGTTTCAAGATATGGCACTAATGTATTTGTTACAAGAAATGGGATTTCTTCCATCCCTTGTCAAACCCCTTCAAGGTTTGAGAAGTTTACAAATAAATAAAAGAGACACATTCAACACTCACTATTAGGTACGTAATTGTAGATTAGTGATATCATATGTTTCGTATTAGTGTTGTATAATATGTTTTTGATGCTTGTAATGAAACAGTGAAATGGGCGAACATGGAATGAAAGGGAGGGATGGATAGATCGGAATGAAATTAATGGATTTCACCGATGTGAAATTAAACATGGATGGAGAGAGTGTAATGAAATGAAGGAAGGGGGATACTGGAGTGGGTTATAATATTTCTAATTATATTTTAGAATTGGGTAGGTGTATCAAATAGAAACCCCATTTTGAAATTAAAAAATGTATTGAAATTGAAAAATGATTTGTAAATCCTTGATATAATATATAAGAGGAAGAATATTGGAGTAAACCTTGGCTATTTATTTAATTAAAAATCAAACTTATCCAATTCTAATTCTAATATAGATCAAGTCTATTAGAGTAATTAAGAATGAATTCACTTGAATCTGAAATATAAAATATGAAAAAGAATAAATTTTATAAATCAATATAATTAAAGAATTAAAATTAACCTTCACTTTTAATATATAAAAAGACTTTTTATTTTTTACTTTTAAATATAATAAAAGTATAATTTTAATATTTAGATAATTATTTAATATATAAATTATTTATAAAATGTATATTTATTTACTATATATCAATTTTATAATATATATTTATTTTTAATTTTAATTTAACTTTAAAAGTTAATGAAAAGATATAAAGAGGTATAAAAAATGTTAATGAAAAATAGATACCTATAATATCTAGTGAAAGTAGAGATTTTTTAAATTGGGAAGGTGTATTGGGTTTGTATTGGTAGGCGGTTAAATGATATGATTTTTAGAGATATTTTCAAATATGTAATCAAATTAAGGGTATTGTTTAATATTTCATGAATGCATGTGATATGTCAAAAAGGTTCATTGAATGAAACCACCATGGAATCCTTGAGTGGGAATGGTGCAATAATAGTTGGCTTGGAAGAAAGATGTTGAGATGATGAAAGAGATCTAGGTTCCTGCTCTGGTGCTATTAAGGTAGTCTGATGAGGATAATGTAGAAGTTAATCATGAACCTAGTTCGATCAATGCAGGCTTGTTTGCTTCTTGTTTTAAACCATCTATTACAAATATGCATTAGGTTTATGAGTCTTTTGGAATGTTTATAGGCAATATTATCTTAGAGTTGTCGGATGCAGACAGTGTAGTAAGAAATCAAGTCATTTTTAGACATTTTTATTTCAATTGATGAAGATCTAGTTGCATATGTAAAAGGATTTGTCCTTGAAACAGCTTGAAATTAATATAAAAACCTAACCATTTCATATATATATGTCTTAGTAAACTTTAGGAGTCAAATCCATGTATATAGATAGATATGATTTCTTTCATGATAAAATACCATAATAGACATTATTGATCACATAAAAAATGATTAGAGCAATCTATTCCACAATGTAATTATACAAATACAAATATATGAAATGCTACCTTAAGGTAGGGAAACTATCTTGGATATAATCACATATTTTAGACAATATCTCAACCATAGTCAATATAGGAAGCTAACTGGTTGGAGAGCATCTCCCATCCTACTAGGCTTCAACGACCTCCTAACTAACAGGAAGAGACTCCTAGTAGAGACTAGAACTCTACCAACAATCACCAATAGTTCAATAATTAAATATATGATCGCACATTCATGACAAGTAATAGTTACATGTTCTAACACTCCCCCTTAACAACTACCTGCCATAATCTTCATCAGCTAAGGTCTTGAACATCTTCCTCCATGCAAGAAACACATAACTACAAACTAAAATCCTTATAACCAACAAAGTCTACCTCTCATCTAACCTAGCATTTTCACCTTGTACCTCGATCATGCGAACATTGTAATATTATCTTTTCTTAATATGGTCAATATGGATGAAATATACCCATGATATTTACCATGGTATTTTCCCATGCTATCTACCCATGCTATTCACCTTTGTTTTTTGAGGGAAACAATAAAATAAGGTTTCTAGAAAGTCCATCAAGCCTATAAAAGGGGATAGGAGCTAGGAATTTGGGGCATCCTAAGTTTTTATATCTTATCGTGTTTTCTTGAGAAATTGGCTTGGTCAGTTCCAGTTTGATCACAGGACAAAAACCCAGCAGTGATCTATGTTCGGTGGATCCATCTAGGTACATCAACATTCCGGGGTCGTAACTTTGGAATACGATCTCTGTTTGACGTGCACAATACCTCGTTAGAAAGATCTATATGAGGACTACAACTTTGGGATGAGAAACATCAAACCATGGACCCATGTTGCTCCCAGTTTTCCCAAAAAACATCATTTAGGGCCTCAAAATGGCTTCAGAAGTCCAGGACCCGAAAAACTGCCAAAAATAGTAAATTGTGCTACAAATAAGGAAACTGAAAAATTGAAAGAAACAATGGTGGGGGTCCAAGTGGAATTGGTGGGTGGCCACCAATATCCACTTGGATCATTCCTCCCTGCTTAGGAAGCAATGTTCCAATTGCATTGAGTTCCTCCATGAGATGAGGAAACTTCTGCTGAACTTGGTCCCTGGTGAGCCACTTGCCTTGGTGAAGGAGTTGGCTTGCTTTGACAACTCGATATAGTTGGATCTTCTGCTAGCAAGTGTGTTTGATATGCATGTCCATGATCCAATCAGTTGCAGCTTGTTCCATGCAATCTAGATTTAACTATGTTGGTGTGAGTTGTTCCGCAATGTCGAATGTGTCTAGTAATGGTGGAAAGTATGGCCGAAGTTGGTCCACATTGAACACTGGGTATAGGCCAAGGAATGGTGGAATGTTGAGATCAAATGCATTATCTCCCACAACCTTGGTAATGGTGTTTTTAGAGCCTAGATTGACATCAGGCTGAAGGGAGGAAATCTTAGGATAACCACAAACCATGCTTAACCTGGTAGCTATCCCTACCAGGTCAGGAGAGGGCTCTCTCCTTGTCAATCTCAGTTAAGATGACTGCATTTACAGCTTGAGATGACTGAAATGAAATTAGATTTTAGGCTAGGTATAGTAGCTCTAGGGTTTTTGTTTGATTTTGATGGTTGGTTGCTGGATCAAATGGAGCAGGTAGCTTGGGACCGAGAAATCAAGTCAGAATTGCAGACATGTTCTGTGTGGTGAGATAGATAAGTGTTTATGCACTAGTAATCGAGTGAAATGGTTGATTTAAGACTACTGATGGTCCGAATTTAAACAGGAACACAACAAATTACAAAGATAACCATAAACACAGAGATGCAGCGGAAATAATACTTCATTTCATTAATGGAAAATACTGAAATATGCTTACAACCAGAAATGGAAATAAACCAACTAGGGTGATGGTAGCTTATCTCTGAGAAGAGATGTGGTTGCTACATGCCTCTGAACTGTTCTGAACTGTGTTACAATGAGGCTCGAAGGCCTATTTATTGTTGAGAAACAATGTAAAACCTTTTACATCCCAAAACCTAACCCTAGAAGATGAAACGCCAAATTGTGGGCCCCGTTTGGGTAAATCGGTACATCAATTTCCCAGGGTCGTAACTTTGGCATACGATCTCCGTTTGACACGTATAATAGCTCGTTAGAAAGATCTATCCGAACACTACCACTTTGGGAGGCAACATGGGTCCATGGACCCATGTTGCCCCAGATTTCCCAAAAAACGTCGTTTAGGGCCTCTAAACGGCTCCGGAAGTTCAGGACCCGAAAAACTGCTAAAAATAGTAAACTGTGTTACAATTTAGGAAACTGAAAAAGATGAAAGAGATAGTTGTGGGGGTCCAAATGGGATAGGTGGGTGGCCACCAACATCCACTTGGAGCATTCCTCCCCCCTTAGGAAGCAATGGTCCCCATTGCGTTGAGTTCCTCCCTGAGATGAGGAAGCTTCTGTTGAGCCAGGTCTCTGGTGAGCTGTTCTGCAATCTCTGATGTGACCAGAAATGGTGGGAAGCATGGTCGACGATGGTCCACATTGATCACTCGGTGAAAGCAAAGGAATGGAGGAATGCTGTGCTTCAAAGCATTGTTGCCCGTAGCCTTGGTACTAGTGTAAGGACCATGTCGGAGTGGTCGGAGCTTCTAATGGGCTCTTGTAAGGCATTCTTTCAGCAGATGTAACCAAACTTTGTCGCCCACCTGAAACTTATGTGGTACCCCTGTGGGTGAGGAGAAGTTGTTCCTGTGTTCTGTCATGACCGTATCCCTTTGCTGTTGCTGCTGCGTGGAGGAGCCCTTTGCGGGGGTCATGGATGTAGCAACAATCTTCCCCTTACTTCGGGAGAGAACCAGACAGAAAATAAATTTCCTAGTCTATGAGATGAGCTTGCTCCCTTTCTTAGCAGTGATCAAAGAGGTTATGGTAGGTGGGGCTACCTCCGGTATCCTGTATAATGAATTATCCAAAGAAATAATGACAACGCGAGGCCTTGACTCATACACAGCATGTCGCCTCCACAAGTATGGTTGGCCTAATAGTACATCACAAACATCCAGAGGTGTAACATCACACAATACCTCATCTGTGAAGGGCTTGATGTTGCAGGGAAGGCGGCACTGCTGGCGAACTTTGAGATCTCATCCTTCATGAAGCCACCCGATACTATACGGCTGCGGGTGTGGTGTAGTCGGTAGGCCCAACCGCTTCACAAACTCTACTGAAATGAGGTTCTTTTGGCTGCCACTATCGACAATGAATTGCAGCGGCGAACCCTTCACCCACATCTGTGAGTGGAAAAGACGTTCCCACTCCTCTGGCTCTTCGGGCTCATTCTTCTGGATCTTGGCAGTGGCAACGGTGGCGCTGGGATTTGCATCAATGATTTTCTTCCCTTTGCCATTCCCCTTGTGGGGTTTTGGCTCAGGGTCACAACATGTATCTAATTTGGAAGCCTTCAACTCGGCCACCAGCGACTACTTGGTCCGACACTCACTTGTGTTATGAGCGGGACTCTTGTGGAACTCACACCACTTTCCTGTGTCCTTCTTCGACTTCATGGTGTTGTTCTTTTCTTGCGGCTTCGACGAGTTGTCTTGGGTCACCCCGCCTTGGCTTTATCCTTTGGGCTTCGGATTTGCAGATCCAAAGTCTCGCTTCTTCTGTTTGAACTTTTGCTCAATTTTGACAGCGAATAGGTATGTTGTGCCGAGTGAGTAGATGTTCAAGAACTCCATCTCTTCCTGGATGTATTTGTGTAGGCAGCCGCGGTATTTGAGTACCAGATGCAGCTTAGAATCCTTGATACCCAATTGTGTGCGAAGGGTATGAAAAATCTTTGTGAACTCCGGCACATCTTGGTCTTGTCCCTACCGCAATGTGGTTCATTTGATGTATTTGTCCTCATAGCTTTTGACAGAGTAGTACTGCTCCTTGATGGCATCCCGGAAGTCATTCCAAGTGGGTGCGGCTGAAAGCAGTGAGCCTGTACTTTCATCCTTCTGCTCGCAGTAGGTTTCCCACTAGTCCTTGACATGGGGGGCTGCTTTGAGAAGAGCAAAAACAATCTTTTTCCAACTTGAAAATTCATGAACAGAAAAATATCCTTCTAGCAGATTTAATCATTTATCTACATCATCTGCGTCTATTTGACCCTCGAATATGGGGATTTCAAAATTAACTTGTACCTTAAAGGGCGTGATGTTTCCAGAGTAGCTGTTGGAAGTCGATGCGTCACCTTTGGGTAGCCGCTGAAGGATCTGCGCAAATTTGTCTATCATTGCGTTCTGTTGTCGCTCGAGGGCTTCTTCGAGCAAGATTTTTATAGGATCTCCTTCCCCCTCGTCTTTCTTCTCATCCGCCATGAGAGGTCGTCGGGATTTTCGAGGCTGGTCTTGTAAAGGTTTGACCAGTTCAAGCCTCAACTTCTTATATCCCGACCTCGTTTGGGACATGCAAAGAAAAACAGAGAAAAAGCAGACCGCTCTGATACCACTGGTCCGAACTTAAACAGGAACGCAACAAATTACAAATATAACCATAAACGCAGAGATGTAGTGGAAATAATACTTCATTTCATTAATGGAAAATACTGAAATATGCTTACAACCAGAAATGAAAATAATCCAGCTAGGGCGATGGTAGCTTATCTCTGAGAAGAGATGTGGTCACTACATGCCTCTGAACTGTTCTGAACTGTGTTACAATGAGGCTCGAAGGCCTATTTATTATTGAGAAACAATGTAAAACCTTTCACATCCCGCAACCTAACCCTAGAAGATGAAACGCTAAATTGTGGGCCCCGTTTGGGTAAATCGGTACATCAATTTCTGGGGGTCATAACTTTGGCATATGATCTCCGTTTGACTCGTACAATAGCTCGTTAGAAAGATCTATCTGAGCACTACCACTTTGGGAGGCAACATCGGTCCTTGGACCCATGTTGCCCCATATTTCCCAAAAAATGTCGTTTAGGGCCACAAAATGGCTCCGGAAGTTCAGGACCCGAAAAACTGCTAAAAATAGTAAACTGTGCTACAATTTAGGAAACTGAAAAAGCTAAAAGAGATAGTTGTGGGGGTCCAAATGGGATAGGTGGGTGGCCACCAACATCCACCTGGATCAACTGAGGGGCCAAGGAGGGCATGCAAAGACCATGAATCCTCTTTAGATTGCTGAAAACATTAAAAACTAAATGCATTCCCAAGGCAAAGCACTGATATCAATGTATTTTGCCTATTTCTCTTGATTCATTTAGTTTAGAGGAAAGAAAAGATTTTGAAACATATAACACATGAGAAAAACTTTAGAGAAAGGAAAGATTTTGAAACATATAACACATGAGAAAAACTTGTTACAGAAGAAGAAACAATACAAAAAAACAGTATCACAAGAATACCACAAAAATAGCTGCAAAACTTGCTTTTATTCCTTGCCAACTGCTGTAGGGATGTAAAATATAGCTCAGAGCTGCCACAAGAGTCCAACCTTTACAAATTGTGGAGTATCAAAGAAGGTATGTTTCGATGGTTATTTCAGTATCTTTTCATTAGAACTTATAAGCCTTTTGCATTAGAAACTTAGACAATAATAAGGATTTATAACGAAACGCGTGAGATTAATAGAAAACGCTGATAATTGCCATTCCTATGTGCAGGAGGGAGGAAAAACGGAAAGTGGCCATCCCAAAGGAAAAGACAAAGATGAACTAACTGCTGTCCCTTTGACGGGAGACCACGTGCAAACCAGATCAAAACGGACCAACCCAGGAAAGGAAGCGGAGATACCAGCTCGGAGCAGAAAAGGAAAGAAGTGACTCAGGATTAATGATTCTGCGAATCCCTCAGGATCTTAGATCCTGAGGGATCGCTATTTTATCTATTTCTGCATCTAGATATCTCCATCATCATACTTATATAAGGGATAGCGTTGTTGGCTAGAGGGAGGACTTTTATGTAATTTATTTTAAGAAAAATCCAAACTATGATCTTTATGTTCTGTTGAAGACTTGAGTTACTGTAATTCTACTTCATGCATTAATACAGACTTGGTTACTCTTTTATCTTTGAGCCTGGATCAATCTTAAGCGGTGTACCCCTGGAGGCTAAGGGCCCGGCCCTGGAGGACACTTGCTCTTGTACCATTACGCGTGGTTTCTGTGTGGTTTGTTTATAGACGTGATCTGGTAATATGTTGTGTTTTAAGAACGTTTACATTACATGCTCTGTTATGTTTAACTCATTTAATGTTCCTACAAACAAAAGTCTGGTATTGACTCTACATCATGTTACCAATCCTTTAAGTGTTGGTTAATCTCTATAGGATATTGTCATCTTATTACAGAGTTTTATGCGATTGTGTTTTAGCATTACAACATTTATCTTGAAGAGTCTGATTTCACATAGTTATTGAATCCTCAGATGTTACTGTTTTCGTCTTAAGATGCAATCGTATGCTTCTATTTAGAGTGATCATAGAATCAGATTAAGCATGTTGTGTTCATATGGGTTTTAGTATTATTTCATCTTGGATCCATAGGTAGTGCCATTCCATAGTATGTGTACATCTTTAAGAGTGAAGGATTAATGTTTGGATTGGTGTGATTAGATAGAGTTACAGCTTGACGAACTTGGTTACTGCTTAATTCAGTTGCTGTTCCATTTCAATCGCTATTCCATTTCAATTGCTGTTCCATTTCTGAATTGCTGTTCCATTTCAGTTGTTGTTCCATTTCGATTACTGTTCCATTTCAATTGCTCTTCCATTTCAAGATTGCTGATTGGCTATTTTATTTACTTGCCATTTCTTATTTGTTAAGGACAGTCTCAGGCTGTAGTGAGCATCGGAATCTGCTACCTGGCTCCCAGACCTCTGATCTGCTTCCATCAGTTATGAAAGGGATGGGTTATTGCTACCGAACCCTTGACTGATGTGCTGTTTTATTTCATTGATATTTCCTTTACTTGCCTTTTCATTTCTATTTATTAAGGACGATCTCAGGCAGTAGTAAGCATCATCACCTACTACCTGGCTCCCAAACTTCGGATCTGTTCTCATCAGTTATGAAAAGGATGGGTTATTGCTACCGAACCTTTGACTAATGCATTGCTTGGTGTGATTTAGCCTTTTGAAGTAGTTAAGTTGTAGACTCGCATCAATTTACTTTTGTAGTTTTAAACAGTTGTACTACGAGCATTACTCTGACAAGTGCTAAGCCTTAGACTAAGACACTCTTTAAAATAGCAAAGACGTTCTCGGATTGACATATTAATGTGAGGTAACTAGAGGTGAAAGAGACCCTTTTTATAGCTCTACATTTTGGCACCGTTGCCGGGGAAAGAGTGTAGCCATTTGTTTTTTTCAGGGTAGTGTACGAACCTGCTAGGAAAGAATTGGGTTTTGAAAACGGAAGGTAAGAACCTACGTACGGAGCATGTAAAAGCCCTGCTCCTTTGCCCGCTTTCCTGCAGATTTATTGTTATCTGCTTAAGAAGGATTTAGTAGTTAAATTGAGTGCATGACTAAGAAGAAAAAGCCAGAGAAAAATCCCAAACCGTTGCCAAAGCCAGAAAAACCTAAGGGGCCGGTGACCCTTGGTCGATCAACCTTCATAGACGAAATCTATAAGAAAGCCGAATCTCAGCCTTCAGTAGGACCCAGGAAAGTGATTTCCAAACAACCTACTAGCTCCCTTCAGGCCACAGGTTCACCATTTGTAGCCTTCGCTGAGGTGCATAGTCAAACTAACGAACAGGACTCTCAAGAAATTGAAAATTCTATTCCAGAACGATTGCAAGAAGGGAATTTCAGTAATCTTTGTGAAGGTGAAGGGGAAACAGGGGAGACTGAGGAGCCGATATCTCCTCTCAGGATAACTCAGCCATTGAATAGCCCAGACAAAGGGAGTGTAGTAAAAATCATTATTGAAGGGATCCAATCCCCTCAGACCAAAATCCCAGATAGAGGAAGTGCTATTAAAACTGTTCCTGTCAAAGATATTCCCTCTCAACCTAGGAATACCCTCTTAGATATTCCGGAAGGTTATTGGCACATATTTGACCCAATGGCTCAAAATCCGCCAAACACCCAAACCTCTACATTACAATACCCCATAGTGGATTCCGCAACAAATGCTCCCATGAAAGAAATCCCCCTTCAACATATCCCTACATTTCACGGGCTTACATTGGAGGACCCGGATGCATTTTTATTTGAATTTGATGTACTGTGCAGGGGATATGATTACACCACTGACCCCCAGAAACTAAAATTGTTCCCCTCTACTCTGAAAGGGGCTTCTTTAAGATGGTTTATGGGATTAGGTGGTGGGGTTATAAAGAAATGGGAACAAATGAAAGAATCATTTTTTAAAAAATATCAAGACTATTGCAGGTCTAGAGAACTAAAAGATGAAATATTTTAGATGATAGATAGACCAAATGAAACATTAGAAGAATATGTGGAACGTTTCCAGTATAATCTACAAAGATCTCCCTATGCATCACTGCCTTTGCCTGATAATGTGTTGAAAACATCATTAATAAGGGGCATGAAAGAGCAATGGATTGAAACATTAAACATTATGGGGAAAGGGGATATTTATCAGGAAAGTTTTGCTGACATAATTGATTTATGCATCAGGAGTTCGAGAGACAATACACGAATCGAACCAGCAGAACATGATCAGTTTATAAGAGAAAACAAAATCCCATCAGAAGGAGTAACGCGTGTGGAAATTGGAAATTTATTCGAAAATTTTAAAACTGATATACTAGGAACACTGACTACACAATTGGACGTTTTGCAGGCCAAGCAGAAGCAAATGGAGGCAGAACAGAATTTGGCAAACTTCTACCCCAGATGCAGGAAGAAGCATAGCCATAAGGAGTGTCCACTAGATACAGTCCAGACATGCGCCATCTGTACAAGGGATCACTCTACAGAAAGTTGTCCCTCATTACCTAGACTGAAAGCGGTATATAAGGAGGTAGAAGAAGAACCAGAAGCAGTATATTTACTCAACCAGCGCCGCCAGTGACAGCCGCGAAAAAATGGTATGTTTTCAGACCCAGCTCCTCCTTTTCAGTATTCACAGTACAATACTCAACAGTATAATACATGGCAAAGTCAGTTTCAGCCCCCATTTCCAAACTGGTCATAATAGTCATATCCTTCTGCGAACCCATGGCTAAATTAGACAAGCCAATCTGGTTGGTCGAATCCTCCTTATCCCCCACCATACTGGCAAAACAACCCATA
>APFE030420294.1:75586-106523 GCA_000404065.3 Pinus taeda | reverse complement strand
TTTGCTGTTCCTTTTCCAAAAGGAACAACACTTGTGATTTTTGCTGTTCCTTTTCCAAAAGGAACAACACTTGTGATTTTTGTTGTTCCTTTTCCAAAAGAAACAACACTTGTGATTTTTGTTGTTCCTTTTTCAAAAGGAACAACACTTGTGATTTTTGTTGTTCTGTTTTCAAAAGAAACAACACTTGTGTTTTGCTGTTCCTTTTTCAAAAGAAACAACACTTGTGTTTTGTTGTTCCTTTTCCAAAAGGGACATCACTTTTTGCTTTCTGCTTTTCCTTTTCAAAAAGGAACAACACTTGTGTGTTTCTGTTGTTCCTTTTTCAAAAGGAACGACACTTGTGTGTTTTTGCTGTTCTTTTTCCAAAAGGGACAACACTTTTGATTTTTGCTGTTCCTTTTCCAAAAAGAATAACAATTTTTGATTTCTGTTGTTCCTTTTTCAAAGGAATGGCACTTGTTTGATTTTGCTGTTCAAAAAAGGAACAACACTTTTGATTTCTATTGTTCCTTTCTCCGAGCGGACAACATTTGTGAAATGTTGTTGTGCCCTTCCTCAAAAGGAACACTACTTATATGAGTTTGCTCTCCTTGTGAAACAGCTTGTTCCTTCTGCTATTTTAAATTAAGGATGCTTATTGCTAATGTTCTTTCAAGTCTTTTTGAATACGGCTATGCACTTATGTGATGAAAACAAAATCACAGCATACAGAAATCAGTAAATCATAAATCGCTATCTTTATAAGAGACCACCCTGAATTGGTGAAAGGACGCAGGGAAAGACATGCTTATTCATCATCTTTTGCTACCATTGTTCTACTAATTCCGTTCTGATTGGTTATCTGTATCATGATGGTTCCTTTTTAATCCTCTCTGATTATCATTTAGCAATAAGAGCAAAGGATCTATACCTTTCTATTGGGATATTAAGACTTCTTCCACCATTCCTACTCTTAAGGAGTGTTGAACTACCCTTTGTGTATAAACAGGAAAGGCTCTTTATTAAAAACAAGAAAAAAAAAAGAAGGAAGTAAAACATGGTTGCTAAATTGTCAAATTGCAAGATAGGAAGTCTCATTATGAGTTGGCCTACCATGATCATCAGGGCGGAAGCAAAGTGGTATTCCCACTATGGCCACCACACCTGGGAAATGGTCCAAAAGGTATATTAAACAAATAACCCTTGGAACAGGAGGTCTCAGCACGAGCTGGCCTGCCCACTACTCCCTCCTCCCTCGTGAATGGCATTATGACTAAGTGGTCACCAAGCCAGCGTAATGGCCTACATTTTGACATTACACAATGCTTCCTGGCATACACAAAGGACTATGGTTCCAGGGGTGAAACAAACAACTCTACCAAGGTTATGGACACCTGTCGGCAGCAAAGCACTGTTAATGGTATTGAAGTCACATTTTTACACCAATAGGTAAGAAGATTGCATCCTCTTGTTTCTTATGTCGTGGTAATTAATTATATAATATTACCCAACCATATAGCACATGACTATATATTATCGCCAATCATTATGGAGCTAGTGACAGTGACCGTATGAGACTCTCTATTTATGGAAAATGTCTTATCCCCGAACTTCCATCAAATCACCGCAGTCCCTTACGTATTCAAGCAATGTAACTTTATACCTCGATTTCAGTAATAGGCTATTTTTATAAGCATGGCATATTTCCATACGCTGTTCCATAAAGACCTCACGGCAGAACAGACACTACTCCTTTATTTGACGGCTGGGACAACCTATCACATTGCGGGGGGAAGGTAACCTCATCATTCCCCAAAGCACGTGTCAGTCCGTTATTTGAGAAATTGTGTACTCGGGCACAACACGACTCAACGGTATTATCTTTTTCTATTTTTGTTTTCTTCTGCATGAGCTGCTGTTCGAAGCCATTTCCACTGCATACGCCATAGCATTAGAATTTGAACGAGTAATACGCCATCAGCTTCTTTGCACTTCAACAAACAGTTGCCGTTCCTTTGAGAATTTGCAGTGAAACTATGGGAGGAAGGTCACTTTGCCGAGAACCGAAAGTATTAACTGTTTCGGTTATAGCCCGAAGAATCCTGAAGAAACCAGGATGGTTGACCTATCTCAACCGCTTGAAGGATTCCAATGAAACAGTAGCGATTGAATTTTTACAGAATTTGCAGGAAGACTACTCCACAGTAAGAGGAAGGCGAATAACAGTCACTGATGACATAATAGCAAGAGTCTCGGGACTACCAGCCACTGGACCAGTATGCACAATAAAGAAGGAAAGGCTGCAGAAGATTTTAGAAATCTTTCAGGACGAGGGCCAGAGTTTGACAATTCGAGGAAAGGGGGTGCTGCCAGCAACGCTAGGAGAGCCATGGGTGGAATTAGCAAAAATCATCCAAAGCTACATCACCTGTGAAGGCAGAAAAGATTTGGTAAGACTACGACATCTTAAACTCCTAGCTGTCTTAAAGCAAAAATGTTCTGTGAATTTACCTGCATTGTTGAATTCACTACTACATGACGTTGCACGAAGCATGAAAAGGGCACAACACGTAGAGTCAGTCGTTAGCCACCACGGATTAATTTGGTTGATAGTTAATTATAGTCTCACTCAACAGCAGAGCAACTGGGAAGAACTAATTACCATCATCAATGGAGGGACGACCACATATGGACGCCCAAAAAAACGAAAACAAGTTGCTAGCACATCCCAACGTTCAGTAAAACGGAAGCAGGACACTTGCACAGAGGAGCAACCTGGAAAATGATCTGAAAAACGTAAACATGACACCAGTACACCTGAATAACAAGAAAAACATAGAAAATTGGCACAGCTCGCATGGCTACGGGGAGGGTTGGAGAAGCCCCAGGAAGGCACGAGCCAAGCAATAGAAATCAAAGATGAGCAGTCTACAGAGGAAGAAATGGAAGAAGACAACGAGGAAGTAGAGCAGGCTGCAGAGACAGAAACGGAAGAAGAAAACGATGAGGAAGTAGAGCAGTCTGCAGAGACAGAAACGGAAGAATAAGACATCGAGGAAGAAGAGCAGTCTACAGAGGCAGAAACAGAAGAAGAAGAAGAGGAGGCAGAGGAATTTGCAGAGAGAGAAGAAGAAAAGGATGAGCAATCTGAAGAGGAAGGAGATGAGAAAAAAGAAGCCGAGCAGTCTGAGCAGGAGGAAGGAATGGAACAACAGGAAGGTAGCCCATTACAAGACCCGTTAGGGGAAGATGAATTGGCCAACATTTTGGCCAATATGGGTGAATATGGCCAACCCCTGAGTCCATCAAACCTCCATGCCGTAGAGAAACCCCAGGGGAAAGATGCACCTGAGGACTCGCATGCAGAAGAGGCGGAAGTAGAAAATTTGTCCGTTCATAATGAGAAGATATCAGAAAACGTTGAGTAGGAACAACCCGTTCCTAATCAGAAGGCACCATAAGAAAGTCTGGAGGAAATAAGGGTAGAAGAAGAATTAGCCCAAGAAATAACAGAGCCAAGTAAGGTTCTTACCCCGGAATAGCCAACACAAGGAGAAAATTAGGGAGTTAGCCACAGTCCAAACCGTAGCGAACAGCCTGCTGTTCCTTCTGAAGAAATGATGGAAATAAGGGAATTAGGAAAGGAACAGCAGAGGTTGTTGAACATAATAGTCCAGCTTCATCAGCAGATTAGGGTTCTAAAGGTGAGGAAAAGGGTGAAAGGGACTTCAGGGAGGAAAGGTCTGACCACACCAATAAGATCCCTTAAGGGCAAGAGGCGGAGGACCAGAATCCATCCCATTGCTCAAAACCCTGACAAAAGCCAAGCTACTGTTCCAAATGAAGCTGAAAAGCAGACTGCTGTTCCAATTGAAAAGGAATAGCAGTGGGCTGGAGTTCGTGTTAAAATTGAAACGGATGATAAGATGGTTCAGACGGAGGCACCACCTTCGGGAGTAATAAGGGTGTTGAACTCGAAGCAGCGCAATAAGAAAGTTCAAGTAAAGCTCCCGGCCTCCACTGCTGCATGGAAGAAGGATCCGAAAACGATAACCCTTCATAGAAATTTGAAGCAGGCCCAGCAAGAAGCAGAAAAGCTTAGGGAGCAAATGGTCCCCCGAGAAAAATATGAATAACTACAGCAGCAGTTAAGGAACGTCAACTTATCTGAAAGCCAAGCTTTCGAAGGATGGCAAAGGGAACAAGAGAAAGTTGCAAAGGTAACTCGTAGATTAGATGTAGTTATCAAACAGATGGATACCTTGTGTTCCCTATACAATGACGTCCTAGCATGTAGAGCCCCTGCCAAGAACTATGCCCTATTTCTAATGGAATGGTATTTACAATTGAAAATAAAAGCTATTAAAGCAGGTGCTCCCATACAAATTAACACTATAAATGATTTTATAAATTGCTGTAAACATTATGGGGTAAAAGTGCAAAGGTTATTGCGTGAATTTTACTTGCATAACCTTGTACTAGAACAAGAGACCGAACTGAATCTTGGCCCTTTTGTTGGGGACATTCAATTGCAAGCATTTATCTCATTTGTAGTCAATCAAATTAAATGGCTCAAAGCCTACAACGCTTTTCAAAGACAAGAAAAAGGATTAGATCTATGGATAAGAGCTGAGCCTAGGGACCCAGAACAGTTATGGAGGAGACATAGAAATCTCATGAAGGCTCCAGGAGTGATTGAAGCATTAGGACCCATGCATGAAGCAATCATTCGACAAGGACTTGAATAATTTTCCTCTATTAAAGACCCTGCCATTGAAGCAACTAAATTTTGATATCGAATATCGAACATCCAGCTTAGAGAACCATTTAAGTATGAGAATTTTAAACTTGCTGCTAACCGATTCCCCCTCTATGGCAAAATTGTTTTGAGGGCAGGGCCATCTTGGTTAGGATATAGGTTCCCGAGTCCAATCATTTGGCATCCTGCACCCTGATACCAAGCCCTGTATGAGATGCCTGAGGGCCAAACAGGCCATTTCTTTGATCATTTAGTTTCGCATCATGGCTGTAGGCCCTCACACGAGATTCCATCTCCAGCCTACTCACTCACTGCTTTGCATGTCAACTAAAATGTTTTCATGAGGCCATGAAAAAGGGTAAGCTGGGGGGTGTGTTTAGTATCAAAGAAGATATGTTTTGATGGTTATTTCAGTATCTTTTCATTAAAACTTATAAGCCTTTTGCATTAGAAACTTAGACAATAATAAGGATTTATAACGAAATGCGTGAGATTAATAGAAAACGTTGATAATTTCCATTCCTATGTACAGGAGGGAGGAAAAATGGAAAGTGGCCATCCCAAAGGAAAAGACAAAGATGAACTAACTGCTGTCCCTTTGATGGGAGACCGCGTGCAAACCAGATCAAAATGGACCAACCCAGGAAAGGAAGCAGAGATACGAGCTCGGAGCAGAAAAGGAAAGAAGTGACTCAGGATTAATGATTCTGCGAATCGATCATGAGGGATCGCTATTTTATCTATTTCTGCATCTATATATCTCCATCATCGTCCTTATATAAGGGATAGCGTTGTTGGCTAGAGGGAGGACTTTTATGTAATTTCTTTTAAGAAAGATCCAGACTATGATCTTTATGTTCTGTTGAAGGCTTGAGTTACTGTAATTCTACTTCATGCATTAATACAGACTTGGTTATTCTTTTATCTTTGAGCCTGGATCAATCTTAAGCGGTGTACCCCTGGAGGCTAAGGGCCCAGCCCTGGAGGACAGTTGCTCTTGTACCATTACGCGTGGTTTCTGTGTGGTTTGTTTATAGACGTGATCTGGTAATCTGTTGTGCTTTAAGAAAGTTTATATTCCATGCTCTGTTATGTTTAACTCATTTAATGTTCCTGCAAACAAAAGTCTAGTATTGACGCTGCATCATGTTACCAATCCTTTAAGTGTTGGTTAATCTCTACAGGATACTGTCATCTCATTATAGAGTTTTATGCGATTGTGTTTTAGCATTACAACATTTATCTTGAAGAGTCCGATTTCACATAGTTATTGAATCCTCAAATGTTACTGTTTTCGTCTTAAGATGCAATCGTATGCTTCTATTTAGAGTGATCACAAAATTAGACTAAGCACGTCGTGTTCATATGGTTTTTAGTATTATTTCATCTTGGATCCATAGGTAGTGCCATTCCATAGTATGTGTACATCTTTAAGAGTGAAGGATTGATGTTTGGATTGGTGTGATTAGATAGAGTTACAGCTTGACGAACTTGGTTACTGCTTATTTCAGTTGCTGTTCCATTTCAATTGCTGTTCCATTTCTGAATTGTTGTTCCATTTCAGTTGCTGTTCCACTTCGATTGCTGTTCCGTTTCAATTTCTCTTCCATTTCAAGATTTCTGATTGGCTGTTTTATTTACTTGCCATTTCTTATTTGTTAAGGATAGTCTCAGGCTGTAGTGAGCATTGGCATCTGCTACCTGGCTCCCAGACCTCTGATCTGCTCCCATCAGTTATGAAAGGGATGGGTTATTGCTACCGAACCCTTGACTGATGTGCTGTTTTATTTCATTGCTATTTCCTTTACTTGCCGTTTCATTTCTATTTATTAAGGACGATCTCAGGCTGTAGTGAGTGTCAGCACCTGCTACCCGGCTCCCAGACCTCGGATCTGTTCTCATCAGTTACGAAAAGGATGGGTTATTGCTACCGAACCTTTGACTGATGCACTTCTTGGTGTGATTTAGCCTTTTGAAGTAGTTAAGTTGTAGACTCGCATCAATTTACTTTTGTAGTTTTAAACAACTGTACTACGAGAATTACTCTGACAAGTGCTAAGCCTCAGACTAAGACACTCTTTGAAATAGCAAAGACGTTCCCGGATTGACATATTAATGTGAGGTAACTAGAGGTGAAAGAGACCATCTGAGCCATCCATTAGGGGTCAAATCCATGAGTCAAGGAACTGCTTCAACAACATCTAAACTAGGAACAAGAAAATAGGCAGTGGAACAACGTGCCTCTAAAACTAAGGAAATTGATACATTTAGTTTAAAGTCACCTTTGCTTTGATGTATCTACCCCATCAAGTGTTTTACATCAAAATTTACATCATATTACATCATATACGATGCAAAATCTACCAAGAAAAGAAGAAGAAGTCAACTGCTGAAGAAACTAGGCGAAATTTGACTTTTAGGCAAAATTGACAAAAATTCGCCTCATGCGCAGCGCAGCTTCAGGGAAGCTTTTGGAGGCCTTACACTCATTCCAATTAGGCCCACGATAGCTTGTTGGAACACTCTACCTATCTAGTTTCTGGATCATCTTGAATTTTCTAATTTGGAGTTGATTTGACCCTTCAAAAATCAATTCTCCCAAGACTGCTTCCTGTGTGTCCAAAAGGTGGCAGAGAGGGCATTTTTTGAGTTTTTTTGCCCTTTTGGTGGCCAAGATCTTCTCCAAAATTGATGAAACTTTCTGGGTTTGCTTATTTTTTGATGCTAAATCCAAATCAATAAGCCATTTGTCAAGAGGATGCAGCAATTCAATGCGCAGTGCCATCAGCCGGAATTTTCTGTGTTTCTAATTCAAAAATTGGAAAATGACAAAATTGTCTCAAAATTTGCCCAATTTTGGCTCAAAGCTACATCATGGGTTACTTTATTGGGCTAAAGTCACATCAACCAAAATTTTGAGCTTTTTATCCTTCTATTTTTCCTTTTAAGGCCCTCCTTAATCTTGCCTTAAGGTGCTTGATCCTCTTGTTGCATATTCTATGCCGGGTCAAATAATGGTGGGCCATATGCCTTAGCATCCTCTTGTCTCTATTTGATTTCTTCAGAATGCCCTCAAGGTGGATATTTACCATTTCAAGCCATATTTCCCTCTCATTAACCACTTCTTGTTCAACTGGATTCAAGGGAACCGGATGCTTCTCTACCATTTCACAAAAATAAAAACATGATTGATGTCTGAAGCGTGAGGTGGCTAATGGGCAAGCAAGTAGTTCACTCATATTGATGGGCTCCTCCCTGATAATATTGCCACCTTCTTTAGGCTTCCTCTGCTACAAAATCCTTTCCCTAGCGCTGTCACTTAGGGTGTCCTCCTCAAAATCGGGCTCCCTGTCCCTCTCCATGCTTGTCTCTTTGGGATGGTTTGATGAATGATGGATAATTGGGTTAAGAAAAGATGATTATGAAGATAATTTATAAAAAGGAAAATAGTGATGAGATGAAATGAGAGGGTAGGTGGGTTTTATAAGGAATCTAGGGTTTGATGTGAGAGAGTTTAGGGCTTGGTGAAGGAATTAATTTTTGTAGGGAAATAGGGGAAGGTGATATGGGTTAAATGAGATGGGATTTAAAGGTAAAATTAGGGCAAATGATAATGGGAAAATGAAGACAAGTGACAAGAGCTAGAAATGGTGAGAAATTTGGTAGGAGGCAACTAGGGTTTTGAGTTTTAATATGCTAAAACCACAATTATAGCATAAAAACCCAATGTGAGATCAAAAGTGAGTTTATTTACTTGATTGGAAGAGAAATGCAGCAATGATGGTGATTAGAGGTGAAGTGTGAGGGTTTTGAAGTGTTACTAGCCAATGCGTAGCACTTTCTCACCAATGTGACACACCTCTCTGATGCGCAGTGCCAGTGTAAATTAATACAGGAGAAAACTACCTGCTGCGCAACGCCCCTTTGATGCATAGCGCCAAGTTCCCAATGCACAACACCATTTTGCAGACCAGTTTTGGAGGCCTTCCTAGTGTCACAATTGGGCATGTTATAGCTCGTTGGAAAGCTTGTTGAGTCTACCTTCCAAAACATCTTGAAGTTTTCAATTTGGAGCTCAGTTTCCCTGTCAAAAGTCAAATCTCCCAAGACTAATCAAAATGTGCAGAATGAGACTGCCTAAATGCAGAGTGTTGTTGCAATCAACGTTTGAAGGTCTTTTGCAACTCCAAATTGAGCTCATGATAGCTCATTGGAAAGAGAATTGTGTCTAATTATCATTTTACTGATCAAGCAAGTCATTTGGGTATTCCATCTAGGATAAAAATTGATTTTACCAAGGTCACTCCAGAGGTACAACAACTCTCCTAAGGCAACGATATTTTTGACATTTCTCCCAAACCATGAAACTTGTGTAAAAACTGAAAACTGTTTTTCTTCTTGGGTCAATTATGGACAAAAATGTCTCTCACTTTTGTCAAATTCCTCTTTCCTTGCTTAGAAACATAGTTTGAAGAAAACCTATCCCGATATGTGGAACAGGGGATTTGTAGAAATGAAGGGGATGAGGGGCTTCTAATTCTTTAGAAAATTTTAGGAAGTAGGGAGGGATGTAAGGAATCAGGGGAAAGTGGAATTTCAGATATTGAGTGAGGGGAAGGGGTCCAAAAGGGCAAAACATAGGCCTAGCCTAGAAAATTGTCAAATTGTAGCAATAAACTAGGGTTTGTGGGAAAATGATGAATTTGAGGGATATGAGTGATGGGAAGCATTTAAGAAGGTATATTAAGGATAGGGGAAGGTGTATGAGCATCAGGATACAAGTTTTGTTGATCATTTGGCCATCCAAGAAAAATTACCTTCAAAACCCTAGGAGAGGGAAATGGGCCTTACCCAAGTACAACTGAAGCACAAACAAGGTGTAAAATGACCCATTGGAACCTAAAATGATGATAAACCTTTGAATGATGGTACACTCAGCCAAATGGTGAGACACTTGGAAAACTTTGGAAAACAAATCCTAGACCTAAGACCACTTTATAAGAGCATGTTTGATCACTGGAGGAAGGCTGCAAAGGCTGACACTAACATTGGCTCCAATGGGGATGGTAGCTCCTTGGAGGTGCCAAGAACCATAGATCTCTAAAAAAAGTAGACTAGTGCCTCTTCCATTGGGCATAGAGTCAAAAACACAAACTCAAATGCTTGACCGAATACTGATAACTCAAATACACAAATTGACTCTTACTCAACTAAAAATTGACTCAATACTAAAACATAACTGACAGACTGGAAACTATACTCAAAATGGAGCTTATTCAATAAAACCTAGTCTAACTGTTCCAATCATCACCTGATCAAGTGAAGTGAAACAACCAATGCAACCAAGTAAGCATTCTAGCTGTTGTTTGAATTCTCTGCAAGCACTTTCTTATGAACAACAAGAGAGAACTACTGAAAGGAAACTTCCATGAAAACTTGTAAACAGATCCATTGAATAATATGGATTCTCTATCCGACTCCAAAAATACTGCATAAGGATCTTGAAATTCATGTGCACTGGGGCTTAGCTCATCCAATGGATAAATTTTCTTCTCCTCATACCATGAATGCAAACTTTCATTTGAGCTTTGTGACGAGACTCCTGCTGAAAATGACAAAGAAACCGACTGCCAGATCAAGTTTGTATCAATACTTGTTTCAATATCACAGTTAGCTAGTGGAGAAGGACTTTGACTGTAGACATCATCCAACAAATCAGCTATTGGATCGTGAAAATCTTGAAAAGACTGTTGCAACCCATTTTCGATTGGTTCCAATGAGATGGCATGATTTTTTATAGGCTGCTCATCCTTTATTGAAGATATACTATGAAAATTTCCCTTCAAAAATTGAAATGATTCGAAACAGAATGGTACGAAATCATCTTGCATCATTTGATCATATGTTATAGTTTCCAAGTCTTCATCTGCAACTTGACAATCATATGCAACGTGACAACCAATGGCATTCGGTGGCTGCAAATCTAGATATGAAAAGTCTTGAACAAGGATCTCATTGCCCTCTAGATGGTCCAAATCAAAACTTATCGACAATTGATTTCTGATTGAATGAAATTTGTCTCTGATAATCTGAAACGAAGCAAAACAAAAAGGCAAATATCCTTCACTTACTTCAAAATTTGTTGCACTTTCCTTCTCACTTCCATAGCTGATATGCAATGGGTGATCACTCTATTCGAGCTGCTTAAAGTGAACTTCCTCCTCCCTCAAACTAGCTACTGATTTGTCTGCAAGATTAGCTTGTGTTTGGAGAACATAATCATCATCATACTAATCAAACTGAGGCAAATCATCACTATAAAACACATCATCAAGCATACATGTCATATCAATAGATCTCTCTTCTCCAAGATGATCTATAAAACAATCATTATCAGGTCTATGGCAACTGGGATAATAAAGAAAATGTTTTGGATCAGCAACTTGTTCCTCTTCAATCAGCGAGCCATGGTCTGGAACATTATACTCATTCCTTGTGGTGATTCTTTGCATCATCTCTTCCACTACACTTACCGAAATGTCGAGCTTTACCTCTAAAGATGTCAATTCCTCTGAATCTATGTTCTTCATCTCTTCTTCCTTCAACTTTGCCCTTCTGATCAGCAAATTAGCCTCTACGTCTACTGCACTGTTTTGCATCTCTTCAAGTGTTGCAAGGTTCCTTTCTCTCAGCTAAAACTCCATTTCGGATCAAAGGTATCCGGGTAGTGCAAGAGAGCGGATCCAGGAGGAGGTCTTATATTAACCGACATCGAAAAATCGACTTGGTTAAACCTGGCAGAAAACTGTTGTACTTGTTGGAAATACTGAGAGGGGGGTGAATCAATATTTCTTATTAATTAGTTTTTTTTTAATTGTTCTAGTGATTGCCAACAACATATATAGATATGTATATGTATACACAAAACACAGAAATCAACATCTGAAATTAATGATTTTATTAACACTCAAAACAATGCAATGAAATAAATACAATATAAGTATAAATATGACTGTGAATACTTGCCAAGCTCCAGCTTGGACTTCAGTGAGGCTCTAACCTCTAGAGCACCAACTCTGTTTTGCAGTGGTTCTGCACTTAGGAGCACCTACCCCCAATGACTTCAGTATAGTTTAGTTTTGAGGCTCCAACCTCTTGGGCTCGAACCCAACCTTGGTATAAACAGGTGTGTTGCTACACTCTATTCAGCTAAGGTTGTCTCACTCCTACTCTCTTGCCTCTGCTGCTTCTGCTGCATCTACAGCCTTTGCTGCTTCTACTATCTCACACTCTGGTTCTTCACCACACCAACAACAACTAAAGTTTTTTGGTTTTACTGTTTTATTTATATCCATACCTCTGTCCATTCATTTCCACTTACACTGCCTCTTAGGCTTCCTCCTCAGTCGCTGCGCCTTCCTCTGCGCTGTGCAAGTTCATTGAGATGTTATGCTCCAATCGCAATCATGACATTATGCTCCAATTGCAAGTTCACTGAGATGTTATGCTCCAATTGCAAGTTCACTGTGCAAGTTTTCCATTTTAATGGACTTGCCGCGTCCTGTGGCAATCACAATCAGCTTGAATCATCTCATTTAACTCACATTCAGCCTTTCGAACTATAGTTCAGTCCTCCTAAACTATCGAGACCATTCTTGTATGCATCTCTGCCTCAAAATCCCGTGCACGGAAAATATACAATTACACAGGATTTATGAGTGAAACAGTTGAAACTTGTTAAAGAGCCAGACTTCAATTTTAATTCACCCACATTTAAACCTATTTCGGATTTGCTTAAATCTCAATTAGCGATTCGAGGTTTCCAGGGGTCCTTTATACATCAACCCCATGATATTGTGGATGGCCGATGGCTGATCCACTTGCAGATGCGATATTATATTGAATCATGTTGCAATCGGACCATCGGGTTCGTGACTTACATTGCAATCGGCACTCGGGAGAGTGTCATGCCTTTGTGTATTGTTGCGATGGGCGGATGTGATATAGCATTCAACCATAACATAATTCCGCAGTGGGTCTGCACACATATCGCAATCGGCGTTTTGTGGTTGAAAGCCCTGTCGTCCAATCATCCACCAAGCGATCCAATGTCATTCGCACCTCCCGCGCCCACAAGCTGCCCACGCATTAACGCACGATTAAAGTAGTTTCTGCCCTGTCCCATCTGCCATGCGTCACCTAGTGATTGTGATCGCTCGCCCGCGTACAATTACTACACACCCTCCAAAGGCGATGCGATCAATACCGTTTACTGTCGTCCCCACTCGCTATCTCCCGTGCATCTTTATCACCCGGTAGCCGTCGGATCTGTTTCCTGGAAATATGATGGCTCATGTTTGTTTGTTGTTAAACGTGTCCACTGCTCCTCTTCTTTGGCTCTGTCTTCTCCTCTCATCTCCATCTGCATCTTTGGTGGCTTTGTCTACTCCTTAAATATTGCCATATTGACATCAATGACAATCTGTGTCCAACAATCTCCCCCTTTGTTACTGATGGAAATATTCTTCTGCTCTCTCCCCCTTTGACATCAATGGCAAAGGAATGCATATGGACTCCCCCTATCAAACTGCTCCCCCTGTCATGCTGCATCTTTATGAATGAACTTGAGTGATGATAAAGAAATAACCCCCATCTTTTGACGCAGATGTTCGAATGCTTCTCGAGGAAGAGGTTTTGTGAAAATATCAACTATCTGCTCCTTTGTACTGATATATTCTAGGACGATGTTTTGTTCAGCTACTTGCTCATGGAGGAAATGATACTTGATTGGTATGTGTTTGGCTCTTGACTGCATCACTAGATTTTTGCTAAGATTGATAGCACTTGTGTTGTCACAAAAAACAGTAATTGGTTGATCTGTACATATGTCGAGATCTTTTAGAGCTTCCTTCATCCATAGTATCTGAGTACAACAGTCTGTTGCAACAATATACTTGGCATCGGCTGTGGATAATGATATGGATGACTGTTTTTTGCCCAAACAGTCTCCTAGGAAGAATGCATTTCCACTAGTACTTTTCTAATCATCTATACTTCCAGCCTAATCAGTGTCGGTGTATGCAATTACAGTCAGTGTTGAGTTCTTTGGGTACCAAAGACCAAAATTAGAAGTTTCCTTCAGATATCTGAGAATTCTTTTTACTGCTAATAAATGGGATTGTTTGGGAGCAAATTGAAATCTTCCCACCATTCCTACTGCTTGCATTATGTCTAGTCGTGTAGCTGTTAAGTATAGAACGGCTCCAATCATTGACCTGTAATGAGTTGCATCTACTAGAGGGCAGTCATCATCTTTGCTCAGTTTCTAGTTTGTGGTCATAGGTGTGCTCATGGGTGCACAGTCCTCCATTCCATATTTTTTGCGCATGTCTTTTAGATATTTGGTTTGAGATATACACAATCCTGCTCTAGTTTGAGATATTTGAAGTCCAAGGAAGTGGGACAGCTCTCCTATCATTGACATCTCAGACTCTTTTGACATGTTTTGGGAAAATTCATGGCTCAATTCATCATTATTACTAGCAAAAATCAGATCATCGACATAAACAAGAGCAGCTAGTAACTTACCTTGATCTGTCTTTATGTATAGATTACTTCTAGCCACTCCCTTTTTGAAGCCTTGTTGTTGTAGGTAGTGATCCAATCTTGCATACCAAGCTCTAGGAGCTTGTTTCAATCCATATAAAGCCTTTGTCAACTTACATACTAGGTCCTTTCCTGCTGTCAGATCAAAACCTTCTGGCTGCTCCATGTAGACTTCCTCTTTGAGTTCCCCATTTAGAAATGTTGATTTCACATCCATTTGATAGATTTTGAATCCTTTTGAGCAAGAAAATGAGAAGAACATCCTGATAGCTTCCATACAGGCCATTATTACAAATGTCTCTTCAAAGTCAATTCCTTCAAATTGTGAATAGCCTTTGCAGACAAGTCTTGCCTTATTTCTGATAACCTGTCCTTCCTCATTCATTTTCTTTTTGAACACCCATTTGGTTCCTATTATGTTTTTGTCCTTTGGACAAGGTACCAGATCCCATGTCTTGTTCTTCTCAATTTGGGACATTTCTTCTTCCATGGCTTTTACCCAATGAGGATCCTTACTTGGTTCTGCAAATTTTTCTGGTTCTATCATAGATAGGAGGGAAATGAATTTTCTCTTGGGTGAGGTTGTTATCCTTCTTTGGGTCTGCACACCTTCATCTCTATTGCCAATGATCTGTTCTTCTAGATGATATCTTTCGACATACTTCGTCTTTGAAGGGGTATGAGGTGGTTCTATTTTCTGTTCTTCTTCTTCCTCATCTATCTCTTCTTCTTTAGGTTCTCCTTCTTCAATGAGAAAGTCATCTTCATGTTCTTCAATTTCCTTTACCGAAATTTCTTCATCAACCTTTACATCAATGCTTTCAACTATTTTCTTCAGTCGATAACTGTAGCACTTGTAAGACTTGCTCCGTGTAGAGTATCCAAGAATATCCCTTCATCAACCCGAGAATCAAACTTTCCTGGTGAACCATTATTTATTTTTATGAAGCACTTGCTTCCAAAGATCTTGAAATACTTCACCGAAGCAGGTCTTCCGTTCCATAGCTCATAAGAAGTTTTTTCACAATTTGGTCTTAATTGAGTTCGATTCAGTGTATAGATAGTTATCCCTACTGCTTCTCTCCTGAATCTAGGCTGTAAGTCTACTGCTAATAGCATAGTTCTTGCCATTTCTTGGACTGTTCGGTTTCTTCTTTCAACTACCCCATTTTGCTGAGGTGTTCTCGTAGCCGAGAATTCTCTTTTAATTCCATGAATCTTACAGAACTCACTAAACTCGTTTGATGTGAATTATCCTCCTCTGTGTGTTCTGAGGCACTTAATTTTTGAATCTTTTTCATTTTCTACAAAGGCTTTTAGATTCTTAAAAGACTCAAAAGTTTTAGATTTATACTTTATGAAATATATCCACATCATTCTAGTATAATCATCAACAAATAACACAAAGTACCTTTCTCCTTGGAGTGCTTGATTTCTAGTTGGCCCACACACATTAGCATGGATGATATCCAAGGGCTTCGATGTACAGTGTTCCTTTGTCTTGTGGTTGGTTTTGGTCTACTTTCCATGTTGACAAGGACCACATACTCCTTGATTTGGTTTGAATAGCCTTGGGATGTCTCGTATAGCTTTGATCTTGCTGATATTGATCATATTTTTGAAGCTTGTATGTTCAAGTCGCTTGTGCCACAGCCAACTCTCATCTGTCTAACTCAAGTAGCATTTATTTTCTTGAATCTTGTTTAGTATGTAAATGTTGTCTAGTGTTCTCACCCCTTTTGCCACAATTTTCCCTGAGGCAGAGTTCCTTATTTCACAGTATTTGGTACTGAAAAACAACCTTATGTCCTTGATCACAGATTTTGCTAACACTCAGGAGGTTGTGTTTGAGTCCGTCAACTAGTAGAGCATCTTGAGCTTTTCCTTTTCCATTGATTAGAGTAACTGTTCCTTTTCCTGCAATTCTGCCTAATCCGCTTCCAAAGGACACATTCCCTTCCTTTTTGCTCAGTGAGACAAACTTCCTTCTGTCTCCTGTCATGTGTCTGGAGCACCCACTATCTACAAACCACTGGTTTTCATTATTTTGAGCATATAGAGCCAGGCCGCATTTGTCCATGCTAGAGTTCTTGCTACTCGTCTTTCTTCCTTTGAGTGGGCAGTCTTGTTCATAGTGTCCATTATTATAGCAGAAAGAGAAAATCAGATCAAATTTGGTTAAGGGATCAAATGAATTGAACGTTTTGATTTGTCCCTGCCTTTTGGGGGCATATGAGTTGATTATTCGGTCCTTTAGATTTTCCTTTTCACTTCTACGAGCCATACAATGTCTGGCTTGATGACCAAAGTTTTTACAGTGAAAGCAGTGTCCAAGAAAGATGGTTTTGTACTTGTTGAAGCAACCATGATTTGAGTCGACTTCCATCCTGGGAATTACTCCTCCCTCGTTCTTCGGATTTGTGATGGACCCTTGGTGGAGTACAGGTTTGTATTTTCTGTAGTGTCCATGATTCAACTCCACATTCTTCTTTGGAGTAATTCTCTCTTTATTCTTGGGATCGGGGATGCACTTTTGATAACATGCTTTTTCTCTCTTTATTCTTAGTGCTTGAGGATTCTCCTTTGAAACCTATTCTAGACTTGTCATGTTGAGGTTTTTGATTTTTCAGAATAGTCTCAAGTATTTGAGAGCTTTTACAGCCCTTTTTAATTTGCTCCAACTCCTTTCTCGGAGATGCTATTTCAGCCTCACGTTCTTCACAAGTCTCCTCTTTTCCTTTAAGCTTTTCTTCCAAGAGATCTTCTCTCCTTATGTCCTCGTTTTCCACTTTGAGATAAATGATTTTGTTCCGTAGTTTCTCATTTTCTTCAATGGCACTCATTAATAGTTCATCTACATTTCCTTCTAGCCCTAAGTTTTCATCATCTGTGAGTGCCATGAATAATGCTTCTTGGCTTTCATCATGATCACTTTCCTCATCTGATTTCTTTTTGATGACCATAAACTCATCCTCATCAGACTCATCTTGCTTGGAGAAGAAGTTTTTCTTATTGAACCCTTTCTTTTATGTGCCATTCTTTTAGAATTTCCTTCATCATCACTGTCATGTTTATGAGGACATTTTGCTGCATAATGACCTATTTTACCGCATTTAAAATAGATAAGAGGATACTTTCCTTTAAGCTTAGATCCTCTCTTTAGCTTTCGTACAAATTGAGCCAATTCGGATTCCACATCTGACTCATCACTATAGCCATTCCTTTCTTTCCCCTTATTTGACTTTGAGGCCTTGAATGCTACATCTTTGGAGCTTGGGCCACCTTTCCTCATTTCATAGGCAATGAGAATTCCATGGAGTTCATCCATTTTGAGGGTATCTATATCCTTTGCTTCTTCTATAGCGCTTATTTTGGAGTCAAATCTATTTGGAAGAGACCTTAATACCTTTTGAACATTGGTACTTTCTTCAATTTTTTCGTCCAATCCTTTTAGGGAATTTACCACTTCAGCTACTCAGAGGAGGTATGCTGCAATGTCTTCTTCATCTTCCATCCTCAAACTTTCAAATTGTCTTCGGTGAGTTTGAAGCTTTTCCTTTTTTACTTTTGAGTCTCCATCTTACAAGCTAACTAGCTTCTCCCACATTTCTTTGGCAAATGTACAGTGCATGATTTTTGTAAACTCAGAATTAGTGATTCCACTAGTGATGGAGTTCATGGCCTTTGCATTTGCGATGTAGGCTTTCCTCTCGTCTTGGTGTGTTGGAAGAGTGGTAGTCGTTTTGTATTCATTTTGAACAAAATGCCAGACTTCAGGTCCAAGGGACATTAAGTAGTAGGTAATTCTTTTCTTCCAGAAACCAAAGTTAGTGCTATCGAACAAAGGAGGTCTTCCTGATGCTTCGTGATTTTTCATCATGGTTGTGGATCCTTCTTCAAGTTGTTAGGCTAAGATGAAGTAGCCTGCTCTGATACCAATTGTTGGAAATACTGAGAGGGGGGTGAATCAATATTTCTTATTAATTAGTTTATTTAATTTTTCTAATGATTGCCCAACAACATTATATATATATATATATATATATATATATATATATATATATATATGTATATGTATACATAGAACACAAAAATCAACAGCTGAAATTAATGCTTTTATTAAAACTCAAGACAGTGCAATGAAATAAATACAATATAAGTATAAATTTGATTGTGAATAGTTTCCAAGCTCCAACTTGGACGTCAATGAGATAAATCTGATTGTGAATAGTTGCCAAGCTCCAACTTGGACGTCAGTGAGGCTCCAACCTCCAGAGCGCCAACTCTATTTTGCGGTGGTTCTGCACTTAGGAGCACCTACCCCCAATGACTTCAGTCCAGTTCAGTTCTGACGCTCCAACCTCTTGGGCTCCAACCCAACCTTGGTATAAATAGGTATGCTGCTACACCCTATTTAGCTGAGGTTGTCTCACTCCTGCTTTCCTACCTCTGTTGCTTCTACTACCTCACATTCTGGTTCTTCACCACACCAACATCAACTAAAGTTATCTATTTTCACTGTTTTATTTATATCCATACCTCTGTCCATTCATTTCTACTTACACCGCCTCTTAGGCTTCCTCCTTAGTCGCTGCGCCTTCCTCTGCGCTGTGCAAGTTCACTAAGACATTATTCTCCAATCGCAATCATGACGTTATGCTCCAATCGCAAGTTCATTCAGACGTTATGCTCCAATCGCAAGTTGACTGTGCAAGCTTCCCAGTTTAACAAGCCTGCTTCGTCCTGTCACAATCGCAATCAGCTTGAATCATCTCATTTAACTGACGTTCAGCCTTTTGAACTATATTTCAAGCCTCCTAAACTATCGGGACCATTCTTGTATGCATCTCTACCTCAAAATCCCATGTACGGAAAATATACAACTACACAGGATTTATGAGTGAAACAGTCGAAACTTGTTAAAGAGTTGAACTTCAATTTTAATTCACCTGCATTTAAATCTATATCAGATCCACTTAAATCGCAATCGGCGATTCGAGGCTTTCAGGGGTCCTTTATACATCAACCCATGATATTGCTAATGGCCGATGGTCGATCCACTTGCGGATGCGATATTGTATTGAATCATGTTGCAATCGGACCATCGGGTCCATGACTTACATCGCAATTGGTGCTCGGGAGAGTGTCATGCCTTTGTGTATTGTTGCGATGGGCAGATGCAATATAGCATTCAACCATAACATAATTCTGCAGCGGGTCCGCACACATATCACAATCGGCGTTTTGTGGTTGACAGCCCTGCTATCTCATCATCCACCAAGCGATCCAATGGCATTCACACCTCCCACGCCCACAAGCTGCCCATGCATTAACGCGTGATCAAAGAGGTTTATACCCTATCCCATCTACCATGTGTCGCCCAGTGATTATGATCACTCGCTCGCATACGATTACCATGCACCCTCCAAAGGCGATGCGATCAATACCATTTACCACCATCCCTGCTCACTATCTCCCGTGCATCTTTATCGCCCGGTAGCCGTTGGATCTGTTTCCTGGAAATCTGATGGCTCATGTTTGTTTGCTGTTAAACGTGTCCACTGCTCCTCTTCTTTGGCTTTGTTTTCTCCTCTCGTCTCCATCTACTCCTCTGGTGGCTCTGTCTACTCCTTAAATATTTCCATATTGACATCAATGAAAATCCGTGTCCAACAGTACTGTCTCCCCTGGCTGTCTTTTCAATTGGTTATGTTCTTCTAGAATCAAGAAAGGGTTCTGTCTAACCACCCATCTGTCAAGGAAAACTTTGACGAACTGCTAGAAATCTGAGATGCTCACATCAGGCAGGGTTTTGAACCAACTCTTGACTTTGCCTTGTAAAGAAAGAGCAAAAAACCTAATACTAACATCCTCTTTATCAACTTCAAAAAGGTCAAGAATTGACTCAAATTTTAGTACATGTCTCTCAACAGTGATGTTGTCACATTCACCATCAAATCTTGGTAGATATAGGTAATAATTTTTACGGAAAGCATGGGGTATAGGAGGTAAAATCAAAGGCTTGTATCTATTTGGAATTTTACAAGGTATAGGAATATATACAGAAGGTGTAGAATCAGTCTTTGTCTCTTGAGGCTCATCAATTTGAAGACGATCATCATAAAATTCAGAAGAGGGGTCTTGATCAAGATCAAAGGCATGTGCATATTTTTTATCCACAATTTTCAAAGGGAAAGAATCAAATGTAGATCTAGGATCTTTCCTCGAATACAATATACTTTGTAAATCCTTCTTGACATTCTCAGGAAAAGAGAAGAAATAATTTATAACGAAGAACATAATGTCTTGGATGAAATTCCAAGTTGAATACCTGATATTTCCATATTGTCCTTTCATGTTTCTGCTGGTCAGGTTCATCCTCTATTGGAGTCCTTGGATCTGATCTCGAAACTGATTTTGAGTTTCCAGGTGAATGATTTCAGCCTTCCTATGTCTGATCGTTGTCCACCATCAACAATCAGATCTGAACTTGATACATTTTGTTGAGGATCATAAAACTACTTTCCCCAGTATGGTTGCCACTATGTTAGAGCCTAGATCAACTTCAAACTGAAGGGAGGCAATCTTAGGATAACCACAAACCACGCTTAACCTGGTAGCTATCCCTACCAGGTTAGGAGAGGGATCTCTCCTTGTCAATCTCAGTTAAGAAAACTGCATTTACAGATTGAGATGACTGAAATGAAATTAGATTTTGTTATATACCTAGGGGGGATAATATGGGGTACAAAGGGAGGTACCCAAGGTAATAATGTAATAATGGGATGGGCCATAGTAATAAATAAGGTGGTTAACCCATATCATGTAAGGGACGACAAGTAGTTAATAATAATGTAATGGGCCCATGGTATTAGTTCGATGGTATGAGAGAACCATGGTAATGACCCATGGTATTGTATGTATGAAGCCTATATAGAGGCTAGAGACTCCACATGGAGAGAAGTCAAGGAATTGTGTCAATGAATATGTATGAACAGGCATATGGTTTGTGGAGTGTTCTCCTTCCTTAAGGAGTGAATGTATGGTGTTGCCCTACCTTAAGGGTTTTGATCAATAAAGAATCATTTCATATTATTTCTGGGTTTATTTGCATTGTCTTATATTTTCTTATCAAATTTTTAATATTTCCGGGTTAGAGCTATAACAAGTGGTATCAGAGCATTTCTTGGGCAAACAATGGAGAATTTTTTTTATTTTTTGTAGGATTTTGGGGGCAATGAGTTTGCAGATCAGATCTATACCTTTTAGTGCAAGATATACAAAATATAATTGCATATCTAGATTCTACATGAAAAAATACCCAATTTCAAAAAAATAATTGGTTGAATCGAAGTCCGGATGAAGGAGATATCGCTGATCTAAAAATCAGTGGGGTTGTAGACAATTTTTCACGGCAGCAAGTTGGCGGCACAAATCTGGACGTCCTCGTGCAAGATATGCAAAATATAATTGTAGATATAGATTCTTTGTGAAAAATACTCAATTTCAAAAAAAAATTAGTCAAATCGTAGTCCGGATGAGGGAGATATCGTTGATTTAAAATCGGCTCTTTTTTGCAGAAATTTTGGTGACGGCGGGAGAGTTGCAGCGCAGATCTAAAGTTCCAATGCCTGGATCAAGATTTCTATCACATGAGTAGATGTAGAATGATTTTTCCATTTCCAAAAATAGGTCATAATAGGAATTCTGAGCAATATTAACGGAATTGTGGCCATTTCAAATTTTCGCCCATTTTTTTTGTGATGGCGGGCCTAGATCAGAAATTGAAGGACTTGTATAAATTTGATGGCTCTCATCCAGCCAAATGGCTAGCACAAATGGGGAAATATTTCAACTTGGATTACGTCTATGATGATGACATTCAGATTATGATGGGGAGCATGTACTTGGACAATGAAAGACGGCAATGGTGGCAAGGGCATCAACGTGGCTATGGAAGGTTCTTGACTTGGGACGCCTTCAAAAAATCTCTTATGGACCACTTTTACCATAAAATTCTTGTGGATAAGCTCACACAGACAGACACACAACCTAGCAAAGATTTTATTTTTACAAGTAAGAAGGAAACCAAGGAACCTAAAGGGTTATTTTCTGCTGGTATCTCCTTATTACATGTTCATGGATTGATTCGGAAAGAGAAGATCATTGTTTCTATAAATCCTAGTTGCAAGCATAATTTCATCAATGTTAATTTGGCAAAAAAATTGCAAGTTCCCACAAAACACATTGAAACAACCAGGTGGATGATGAGGATGTCCAAGTGTATAAGGATTTGAAGATTTCTATGGATAAGTATGTGTTGCATGGTGATTTTTATACTTCAGAGATAGATAATATGGATGTTGTTTTGGGATACCCATGGATGGAATCAGTGGGTACTATAAATATTAATGTGTAGAAGAAATTCCTGAAGCTCTGGTATAAAAAGAAGAAAATTACATTACAGGATATTTCCATCAATAAACAGGTAGAGTCCACGGAGGTTGACGCAGAAGATGTTCCAAGGACTGACATATCAGATGAGTAGTTGATGGTCGACAATCGAACACAAACAGAGGCTGAAGCTGAAAAGGTAGCAGGTTTTGACACATCTGATGAGGGTTCAGTGGTTGAAGTCATATTGGAAAAGAGGACACCACAACAGGCACAAAAACAGGGTGAATTAAATAAAAAGACATCGTGGGTTAAAACTTCAACATATTATCACCCACATCAACCCGCAAGAAAACAACCAACAAGATGGAAACCAATTAGCGACAAGGACAACAACCCCCATATGACGGATAGCGAGGAGCGACGATCCACCTACTACACATCAACTCAGAAAAGTTGCCATGGTCAACTTCCATCTCAAGCAAGCGAGGCACCAGCGAGATCGAGGGTTCACCTTTCTCTTGGATGGTTAGATGCACGTGTATGGTACCAATGGACTACTCTTTTGAGTAGATCTTATTATTTGTGTTCTTCCATGTTTCGGGGATGAAACATGCTAAGGGGGGTGGAATGTTATATACCTAGGGGGGATAATATGGGGTACAAAGAGAGGTACCCAAGGTAATAATGTAATAATGGGATGGGCCATAGTAATAAATAAGGTGGTTAACCCATATCAACTAAGGGACCACAAGTAGTTAGTAATAATGTAATGAGCCCATGGTATTAGTTCGATGGTATGAGGGAACCATGGTAATGAACCATGGTATTGTATGTATGAGGCCTATATAGAGGCTAGAGACTCCACATGGAAAAACGTCAAGAAATAAGTCAAGGAATATTGTATGAACAGGCATATGGCTTGTGGAGTGTTCTCCTTCCTTAAAGAGTGAATGTATGGTGTTGCCTTACCTTAAGGGTTCTGATCAATAAAGAATCATTTCATATTATTTCTGGGTTTATTTGCATTGTCTTATATTTTCTTATCAGATCTCTAATATTTCTGGGTTAGAGCTATAACAAGTGGTATCAGAGCTATAACAAGTGGTATCATAGCACTTTCTTGGGCAAATCTAATTTTAGATCTTGTTATTCTTGTGTTTATTTCTATTATCATATATTTTTGGATCAGATCTATAACAAGCGGTATCAAAGCTATAACAGATTTTAGGCTAGGTATAGTAGCTCTAAGGTCTTTTTTTGATTTTGATGGTTGGTTGCTGGATCAAATGGAGTAGGCAGCTTGGGTCCAGGAAATCAAGTCAGAATTGCAGACATGTTCTGTCGGGCGAGATAGATAAGTGTTTATGCACTAGTAATCGAGTGAAATGGTTGATTTAAGACTGTTGAGGGGCCGAGGAGGGCATTGAAAGACCATGAATCCTCTTCATATTGCTAAAAACATTAAAAACTAATTGCATTCCCAAGGCAAAGCACTGATATCAATTCATTTTGCCTATTTCTCTTGATTCATTTAGTTTAGAGGAAAGGAAAGATTTTGAAACATAACACATGAGAAAAACTTATTATAGAAGAAGAAATAATACAAAAACAGAGTATCACAAGAATCCCACAAAAATAGCTACAAAACCTGCTTATATTCCTTGCCAACTGTTGTAGGGATGTACAATAGAGCTGAGAGCTTCCACAAGAGTCCAACCTTTACAAATGACTGAAAAAGGACATCATATAGACCTCAAAACCATCTGAGCTATCCATCAGGGGTCGAATCCATGAGTCAAGGAACTGTTTCAACAACAACAAGAAAATAGGCAGTGGAACAACTTGCCTCTAAAACTAAAGAAATTGATACATTCAGTTTAAAATCACCTTTTCTTTGATGTATCTACCCCATCAAGTGTTTTACATCAACATTCAAATCATAGTACATCATTTACCATGTAAAATTTACGAAGAAAAGAAGAAGTCAACTGCTGAAGAAACTAGGCGAAATTTGACTTTTAGGCAAAATTGACAAAAATTTGCCTGATGAGCAACGCCCTGAGCCTGATGTGCAACACCACTTTAGGGAAGCTTTTGGAGGCCTTCCACTCATCCAAATTAGGCCCAAGATATCGTGTTGGAAATATCTTCCTGTCTAGTTTCTGGAACATCTTGAATTTCTTGATTTGGAGTTGATTTGACCCTTCAAAAATCAATTCTCCCAAGACTGCTTCATGTGGGTCCAAAAAGTGGCAGAGAGGGCATTTTTTGAGTGTTTTTTGCCCTTTTGGTGGCCAAGATCTTCTCCAAAATTGATGAAACCTTTTGGGTTTGCTTATTTTTTGATGCTGAATCCAAATCTATAAGCCATTTGTCAAGAGGATGCACCAATTCAATGCGCAGCGCCACCAGCTGGAATTTTCTGTGTTTCTAATTCAAAAATTGGAAAAATGACAAAATTGTCTCAAAATTTGCCCAATTTTGGCTCAAAGTTGCATCATGAGTTACTTTGTTGGGCTAAAGTCACATCAGCCAAAATGTGGAGCTTTTCATCCTTCTTTTTTTCCTTTTAAGGCCCTCCATAATCTTGCCTTAAGGTGCTTGATCCTCTTGTTGCATATTCTATTCCGAGTCAAATAATGGTGGGCCATATGCCTTAGCATCTTCTTGTCTCTATTTGATTTCTTCAAAAGGCCCTCAAGGTGGATATGTACCCTTTAAAGCCATATTTCTCCCTCATTAACCACTTCTTGTTCAACTGGAGTCAAGGGAACCGGATGCTTCTCTACCATTTCACAAAAATAAAAACATGATTGATGTCTGAAGCGTGAGGTGGCTAATGGGCAAGAAAGCAGTTCACTCATACTGATGGGCTCCTCCCTGATAATTTTTCCACCTTTGTGAGGCTTCCTCTGCTGCAAAATCCTTTCCCTAGAGCTGTCACTTAGGGTGTCCTCCTCAAAACAAAATCGGGCTCCCTGTCCCTCTCCATGCTTGTCTCTTTGGGATGGTTTGATGAATGATGGATAATTAGGTGAAGAAAAGATGATTATGAAGATATTTTATAAAAAGGAAAACAATGGTGAGATGAAATGAGAGAGTAGGTGGGGTTTATAAGGAATATAGGGTTTGATGTGAGGGGGTTTAGGGCTTGGTGAAGGAATTAATTTTTGTAGGGAAATAGGGGAAGGTGATATGGGTTAAATGAGATGGGATTTAAAGGTAAAAATAGGGCAAATGATAATGTGAAAATTAATACAAGTGACAAGAGCTAGAAATGGTGAGAAATTTGGTGGGAAACAACTAGGGTTTTGAGTTTTAATATGCTAAAACCACAATTATAACATAAAAACCCTATATGATATCAAAAGTGAGTTTACTTGATTGGAAGAGAAATGCAGCAATGATGGTGATTAGAGGTGAAGTTTGAGGGTTTTGAAGTGTTACTGGCCAATGTGCAGTGCCTTCTTACCAAGGCACAACGCCAGTGTAAATTAACACAGGAGAAAATTGCGTGATGCGCAGCGCTGAGCTCCCAATGCACAGTGCCATTTTTCAGACCAGTTGTGGAGGCCTTCCTAGTGTCCAAATTGGGTGTGTGATAGCTAGTTGGAAAGCGTGTCATGTGTACTTTCCAAAGCATCTTGAATGTTTCATTTTGGAGCTCATTTGCCCTGTCAAATGTCAAATCTCCCAAGACTAGTCAAAATGTGCAGAATGAGACTACCTGAATGCAGAGTGTTGTTGCAGTCAACGTTTGAAGGTCTTCCTCAACTCTAAATTGAGCTCAGGATATCTCATTGGAAATCTCTTTGTGTGCAATTATCATTTGACTCATCAAGCAAGTCATTTGGGTATTCCTTCTAGGATAAAAATGTATTTTACCAATGTCACTCTAGAGGTGTGTCATGCGGAAAGAGTTAATCTTGCAGACAAAACCAACCTCCCTAGAAGCCTAAGACTTTCTAGTGACAAACAAGACAATTAAGAGCAATCCTTCTCTAAACATGCATTTACCATACAAGAAATCAAGTGTTTAGATCCTACCTGTAGTCCAACGTTGTTGTAGTAGTCCAGCCTCGTTGATCTGGATGAGCTCCTCCTTCACTTCGAAACCTGCATTCACTAACAATCAAACGATTAAATAGCACCTGAATATCTCATAAAATAAAACATATTCAACATACAGACCAAGGAGTATATGAAACAACTCATTAATAACAAATTGTTGAGAAGAATGGACTTATTTGTATTAATAAGAAACAAAAGAAACCATTACAACCTGAGCCTTGGTGTTGTGCAAGTTCCTCCCAGGGTCCAACAAGAGTTTTCCTTTACTTTGATAAGCTCACCCACTTCCAAATGAAACAAGAAAGGATGGGAATCTCTCCTCCCAAGCTTCTACAAGGAAGTCCTAATTCCAGCAGCATCTACCCTTTGGAATGTTCAGCTTTCAACCTCCCCTCTTCTGGCCCAATGCTTGTATTTATAATGCTCTAGAGGAAGTTAATCAGGTCCAACATCAATGGGATAAGCCCCTCTTTTGGATGGGGTAGCTCCTCTCTTGATGGGATAAGTTCCTCTTTCATATGGATGCATGAACCATCTGGAGGCGCTCAATACACGTCAAACAATCTTCTAGAATGCTCTAGAAATGACCACAAGTAACTTTTTTGAGATGAAACTCGCGCATTTTGACCTTTACAGGGGTACGCACCCATCCTTTGGCTTACATAGCGTACAAGTACGCAGGTACAATGAGTTTGGGATGCGTACACGCATGCAAGGTAGAGAGAACCTGTGTACCCAAAGATAAACATGTTTTTTAGTGACTTTCTCTCTTTCTGGAGTTTGACATGAAGAGCAGAGGTATTAGGCTTGACAAGGAGGATAATATGATTATTGATGGAGCCATATTAACTGCAGATAGTCATGGTGACAAATTTCAGTGTAACAACTCATGAACACTTTTTTCTGTCATACTTTTAGATGACATACTAATTTTTAGTACAGCCTAAGAAGAATATCTCGAGCACATTTAATAGGTCCTAAGCACCCTAGGTGACATAAGTTGTATGTCAATCTCAATAAATGCTCATTTTTCATGGAAATAACTTATTATTTGGGATACATAATGGATGAACATGGGGGGCATGTGGACTTAGCCAAGATTCAAGGAATTGGGGATTGGTCAACCTCAACGACTCTAACATAGCTCTGTAGCTTATTGGGCCCTGCGAACTTTTACGAAAGTTTGTGTTATGGTTATCTCATCTAGTTTTGCCCTTAATTAAAGGAACCATGGGTAGAGCTAACTAAATTTTTTCTTGGTTTGATCATAACAAAAATTATTTGAGGAATTGAAACACTACTTTTAGTTTTCACCAATCCACACCCTACCAAACCTACAACAACCGTTTGATATTGACATATATGTCTTCAATTATTCCATCAATGTATTTCTCACTGAGAAAGGAAATATGTTGACTTATCATAGTGAAACATTATCTAATATTGTTTATAGGTAGCCCACCTATGACAATTTCACTCCATTGTGTAGGCATGTTGATAATGGAAGTATCATATACTAGGAGATGATCATCCCAACTAATCACAAGCCTCTATAATTCATGCAAACACAAGGAAAGTTACAAAATGACCATCATAAAAAATGATCCACATACTTGCATCACATAAACATCAAGTACAAGAAGGGAAGCACCAACCATGTTGTAGACTACCTTAATGCACCTTTGGTTGTGGCACTAACCATAGTTCTTAACTCTTTTGGATATGATACCTTTAGGAGGCTACAATTATGCGACAATGACTCTAAATTTGTTTCTACATAACTGATGTTGATTGCGAGCAAGAAATTTCTAGAATTCCACCTTCAAGATGTGCTTTTGCATTAACTAGGTCACCTTTGTGTTCCTTCAAGTGAGTTTCCAAAGATAATTTGGGAAGCACATTATAAGTTGACAAATGAAATTTCATGTGATTTACGCCGAAGAATCTCTTAAAAAAAAGCACATTATAGTCAAGTGGTAGGGAACTTCCATGTTGAGAAGACAGTAGTAGTGCATCAGAATTATTTCTACGAGCTTAAGCTCAGACATGATTTCAATTGTTATATCATATCATCCACTTCTTATGCCATCACTAAATTAAAAATAAAGGAACATGGTTGTACACTCCTCTACCTACACCATACAAGTCATGGTCATTAGTCCCCATGGATTAAATGTAATTTTTCCCTCCACCAAGCATGATAATGATTGTGTACTTTTGTTTTTTGATTAATTCTCTAAGATAGTGATTTTGGCACCATGCAAGAAGAGTATCATAGCCAAAGCCAATGTTAAACTCTTCTTTGAGTGTGTTTGGGTTCATTTTTGGCTACCTCGATCCATTATTTAAAATAGGGACAATAAATTCCTCGTGTTAGATTTTATCTAAACCTGACGCCTAGTATTTAATTCCTAACAATCAATAATTGAACAAATACACAGCTAAGTTTCTAACACATAAAAATTTAGCTGAAGCAAATTTTGATCTAAATCACATAATCGTAATCATAAACAAACTAGTTCTTCATTAATAAAAAGTTATAAACTTATTTGGGCTCTTGTCCTAGGATAATGTCCCAACTCAGAAAATACAAACTACAATATCTTGGATATGATCCAACATATTTTCTCTCTTGTGGATCTAGATCTCCAACCCCTCTGCACTCTCTCAGACCCAACACATGCTCACTAAGATTCCACTCTCAAACTTGTGCTAATGTTGTGTGTCTTCTTCTCACCTTAACCTTGCTTTTTTAAATTTTCTTTGAGCCAAAACCCTAATCCTAACACTAACCCTAATATCCAATTGATTGACAGTCGAGATTAAATCTTTCCTCACTTGAGATCAATGGCTAAGATTAAAAATTATTCACTAAAGTAAATAATTTACTTTTTCTAAGTTTTATTTTAGCTCAATAAGTCAACACATTAATATTTTATTTTTCCTAAGTTAATATTAGGCTAAGTTACATCAAAAACTTTCTCAACCTAGAGCAAGTTTTCTAAGGTGACGTGGGTGACTTTTGCATGCCTAGACAAAAGGCATGTGCATAAGTACCTACCCTAACTACAAACTTCAACACTACCTCTTAGCGAGGGATATAATTGTTGAGTCTTGAAAATGTCATTCATTTCCATTACACTTTCACTATTATGTCCATTATATCACCTCCATTTTACCTCCATTTCACTACTATGTCACCACATTCATCCCACTTTCATTATCATTGAGCCACATTTATGTTTTTCCAAACTTTATTAATTCTAAGCCTTTTAAGTGAATTTGTGGTTAAAAATTAGAAAATAATGTGCATATGCTTATACCTAACAAATGGGTTGAGATTGTTGACATGTGTAGGTTGAAAGGAGGCTTCTAGAAGACCCTTATGTGGCACTCTAAGGCCCAAATTCGAATTTGAGTGGAAAGAATCATGGGATCATGAGGATAATGTGTCACATCTCCTAATTGTATTGTAACTCTAAGAAGACATGTGTCTTATCAGTTCCTATTTTGATTAGGACTCTAGAGGTAGAGGGAGAGATTCATGGACTCTCATTATTGAGATGGCTTCTCATCTTTTTTGTATAAATAGGAGATCTCTCTACTTCATTTGTTAGTTCTTAAGTCTTAGCTTGGCTTGGCTTTTAATTCTTTAGCTTGGAGTTTGTAGTTCTTCCTTAATGGCTTTTGAAAGCTTTAGAGAACTTTGTTGTACTTTGTGATTTTGAAGAATTTGAATAAATCTTTGATGTTCTCAACATGGAAGGAGGTGTGAAGTAGATTTCATGGAGCACATTAGAATGTAAGGTAGAGTAGATTTCATTTTGTAATTTTGCTTTGATTTCATTATGTCATTTGATTCTTTCAAGTTTGATAGATTAGATTTTTCATTCATGCAATTTTAATTCATATAAGTGTGTTCAACCGGTTGATTGTAGATTAGTTTTTCTTTACATGTTTTTGCATCAAATAGTAACATGAGATTTGCCTCTCTACTGACCTTGTTTTTTTTTAGCTTTTCAATTTCAGTTATGCTTTGATTTCAATCTTGTTCATTTGCTTTGTTAAGTTAGTTTAGAAATCAACTCACTCATGTCATTGACGGTTACCTCCGAAAGCCAT
>APFE030420294.1:39399-61597 GCA_000404065.3 Pinus taeda | reverse complement strand
ATTGTGCTTCCCAAATCATCTTGGCATGCTCGCTTGAAGGAAGACAAAGGTGACCCAGGTGGCATAACAGGGCATCCTGGAGGTGAAAATATGGAACATGCTGACCCTCTAAGAGTGTCTTGTATGTGTGGCAGAATTTTGGGTCGCTTTTGTAGAGAAGTGGCCAATCAAAAGTCTCGTGCCCATAAGATTTAAGCATGGTGATTAACGCTATGATCAGTGGTCAAATGAGGCAATATGCAACATTATTGGTGCTACCCTTCTTATACTTGATATTCAAATGGAATTGTTGAAGGTATGTGGACTACTTCTGGTGGCAATCATTCTACAACTTCCCTTGCATCTGTATGAACTGCAAGGACTAGTGGTCTATGTGGATGATCGTTTCCTTCCCAAAAATGTAATGCTTCCATTGTCGGTAGGCCTGCACAATGAAATACATCTCTTTGTCATAAGTGGGATACTTCCAGATTGTTTCTGAAAGTGTCTCATTGTGATATGCCACTGGATGCCCGTGTTGCGTAATGACTGCCCCAATAGCATAGTCAGAGGCATCTATCTCGATCTCAAATGGTTGTTGCAAGTCTGGTAATGTGAGCACTAGTGCCGAGCAGAGGCGATGTTTCAACTCTATGAATGCCTTATGTTGATATTCAACCCAAAATAATTTTGCTTTCACTCCCCCCTTGGTGACTTGACTCAAGGGCCAAGTGATATGAGAAAATCCCAACACAAACCTGCGGTAGAAGTTGGGAAGACCCAGAAAGTTGTGAAGCTCTGTCGGAGTGGTTAGATATGGCTAATCCTGAATGACTTGGATCTTGGTTGGATCCACATGCACCCCCTTTTCATCAATAATGTATCCCAGATACTGAACTTGGGTCAGGCCAAAAGTGCATTTCTCCAAATTGGCACATAACTTGTGTTGTTGCAGTGTTTGGAGAACTTGTCGGATGTGGTGGAGGTGCTCTTCCCAAATATGGCTGAAGATCAGGATGTCATCAGGGTATACCACTACAAATGAGTTGGTAAATGGCCGCAAGATGTCATCCATTAGCCTCATAAAGGTTGCAGGAGCATTTTTCAACCCGAAAGGCATAACCAACCATTCAAAAAGGCTCTCCTTGGCTTTGAAGGCAGTCTTCCACACATCGGAGGGTTCGATTGGTACCTGGTGATATCCTGACTTCAAACCAATCTTGCTAAAATATTTTGCCCCCTTCAGTTGGTCTAGAAGGTCATCAATCTGTGGGATTGAGTACCTATTCTGGACAGTGATCTTATTCAATGCCCAATAGTCAATACAGAGTCTCCAAGTCCCATCCTTCCTCTGTACCAACACGATCGAGTTCCCACAGGGTTATGAACTTGGTCGGATGTGACCTTTCTACAATAGATCCTGAATCTGCCTCTTGATTTCATCGTTCTCTAGAATGGAGCACCGATAGATTGGTCTATTGAGCAGCGGTGCACCTGGGGTCAGATCGATGGAGTGCTTGACCTGACAGTGCAGAGGAACCCCTGCAGGGGAGGTGAAGATGTCCTCATACTCCTCCACAACTTTGTCCATCTGTAGTCATCGTGCAGAGGGCCCTTATCTTCCTCTTTCCTTGAGGGTGTATCATCAAGAAAACAAATTTCCCGGTTTTGGAAATGAGCTTACTGCATTGTTTTGCAATAATCAAAGAGATGGTGGTAGGCGGTGCTACCTCCGGTATCCTCTACAACTTATTTCCCAAAATAATAATAACAACACGAGGCCTTAACTTATATACAACATGTCGCTTCCACAAGTATGGTTGACATAATAATAAATCAGATACATCAAGGGGAAAAACGTCACACAATACCTCATCCTTGAAGGGCTTGATGTTGTATGGAAGGTGACACTGCTAGCTCAAATGAAGATCCCATTCTTGGTGAAGCCACCCGATGGTGTACGGTTGTGGATGTGCAGTGGTCAGTAAGCCCAACTGCTTCATGACCTCTGCCAAGATGAGGTTATTTTGGCTCCCGCTGTCAATAATAAACAGTAGCAAAGAGCCCTTTATCCACATCTGGGAGTGGACGAGGTGCTCCTCCTCCTCTGGATCTTCAGGTTACTCCTTCTGGATCTTCGTGGTGGCAACGGTGGCGTTGGGCTTCACATCGATAATCTACTTCCCTTTTGCATTCCCCTTATCGGGTTCTAACTCAGAGTCTAAACATGCATATGATTCTGAATACTTTAGCTCGACCACCAGTGACTTCTTGGCCCGACACTCACTTGTGTTGTGAGTGGAGCTCTTATGGAACTCACACCACTTTTCTGTGTCCTTCTTCAGCTTCGCGGTGTTGTTATTTGCTTGTGGCTTTGGCGAGTTGTCCTGGGCCACCCTGCCTTGGCTTTTTCCTTTGTTCAGTGGTTTGGAGGAGCCGTTCCCTTGCTCCGGATTTGTAGATCCAAAGTCTTGCTTCTTCTGTTTAAAATTTTGCTCGATCTTGATAGCATATCGGTACCTCGTGCCGAGCAAGGAGATGTCCAAGAACTCCATATCGTCCTGGATGTACTTGTGTAGGCAGCCATGATATTTGAGTACCAAATGCAACTTAGAATCCTTGATACTCAACTTTGTGCGAAGGGTATGAAAAATATTGGTAAAATCTGTCATGTCTCAGTCCCTTCCCTGTCGCAGCGTTGTCCACTTTATGTCTTTATCCTCATAGCTTCTGACAGGGTAGTACTGCTCCTTGATGACATTCTGGGATGAATTCAATGTGGGTGTGGCTGAAAATAGTGAGGCGGTACTTTCACCCTTCTGCTCACAGTAGGTTTCCCACTAGTCCTTGATGTAGGGGTCGCTTTGAGAAGAGCGAAAGTAATCTTTTCCCGGCCGGAAAAATCATGAACAGAAAAATACCCTTCTAGCAGATTTAACCATTTATCTATAGCTTCTACATCTATTTGACCCTCAAATATGGGAATGTCAAAGATAACTTGTACCTTAAAGGGTGTGGCACTTCCAGAGTAGCTGTTGGAAGTAGATGTGTCGCCCCTAGGTAGCCGTTGAAGGATCTAGGCAAAGTTGTCCATCATCGCATTCCTTTGTCACTCGAGGGCCTCTTCGAGTAAGATTTTGATAAGATATCCTACCCCCTCGTCTTTATTTTCATCCACCATGGGAGGCCGTCGGGATTTGTGAGGCTTGTCTTGCAAAGGTTTGACCAGTTCAAACCCTAACTCCTTATATCCCGACCTCGTTGGGGACATGCAAAGAAAAACAGAAAAAGAGCAGACCACTTTGATACCATTGATCCAGATTTAAACAGGAATGCAATAAATTACAGAGATAACCATAAGAACAGAGATACAATATAAAAAATACTTCATTTCATTAATGTAAAATACTAAAATATTCTTACAAACAGACATGGAAATAAACTAGCTCGAGAGATGGTAGCTTATCTCTAAGTAGAGATGTGGCGGCTACATGCCTTTGAACTCCCTTACAATGAGGCTCGAAGGCCTATTTATTGTTGAGAAACAATGGAAAGCCATAAACATCCAAGCCCTAATCCTAGGAGATGAAGCACCAAACTGTGGGCCCCGTTTTGGGTAAATTGGTACATCAACGTTTCGAGGTCGTAACTTTGGCATACGATCTCCGTTTGACGTGCAAAATACCTCATTAGAAAGATCTATCCGAGGACTACAATTTTGGTATGAGAAAAATCAATCCATGGACCCATGTTGCTCCCAGTTATCCGAAAAGACGTCATTTAGGGCCTCAAAATGGCTCCAGAAGTTTAAGACCCGAAAAAACTGCCAAAAATAGTAAATTGTGCTACAAATAAGGAAACTAAAAAACTGAAAGAAATAATGGTGGGGGTCCAAGTGGAATTGGTGGGTGGCCACCAATATCCGCTTGGATCACTTATTTAAATATGTTGTCTAGTCATTTCATAGTAAGTAAATTGGACATATGCTTTATGTCAATGTATATTTGCTCTCACCATATGTCTCCCTATTAGAGTTTTTATGGCAAATATCGGTTGGGATTGTAACATGCAATTTAGAATGGTAATGCATGTAAGATATTTAAAAGGAAAAATGTGCACCTCCTAACCAATTTTGTCTCTTGAGCATAAAGAGGTTTAAAAATAGATAACACATAGAAAACCAAGATCAACTTTTAAAAGTAGAAAATGGGTATATGTTAGGTTTATTGAAAGGTATTGGTTGAAAATATGCAGGTAAATGGTTCTACTTCTTGGCAAAAATATTCCCTGCACGTGGGGAAAAAGAAGGTAGATGGTTTTAACCCATCTTGATTCTCGTGGTGCAAGATCAAACCAAAGCGCTAAAAGAAATTAAAAACCAATGAAAGAACCAATATCACAACAAAGTGATTTCAAGATATGGCATTAATGTATTTATTGTAGTAAATGGGCTTTCTTCCACCCCTTGTAAAACCCCTTCAAGGTTTGAGAAGTTTATATCTAAATAAAAGAGACACATTCTAAAGTATTATGTATAGTGTTCAACACTCACTATTAGGTATGTATTTGTAAATTAGTGATATCATCTGTTTCCTATTAGTGTTGTATAATATGTTTTCGAGGCTTGTAATGAAAAAGTGAAATGGGCGAACATGGAATGAAAGGGAGGGATGGATAGATTGGAATGGAATTAATGGATTTCATCAATGTGAAATTAAATATAGATGGAGAGAGTGAAATGAAATGAAATGAAGGAAGGGGATAGTGGAGTGTTTCATAATATTTCTAATTATATTTTAGAATTGGCTACTTGTATCAAGTAGAAATTTCATATTGAAACTAAAAAATGTATTGAAATTGAAAAATTACTTGTAAATATTTGATATAATGTATAAGAGGAAGAATATTCCCACCAAAGCAAACCTTAGTCATTTATTTAATTAAAAATCAAACTTCTCCAACTCTAATGCCAATATAGATCACACCCATTAAAGTAAGTAAGAATGAATTCACTTGGAATCTGAAATATAAAATATGAAAATAGAACAATGAGAAATTTGTGGGTAATTTTTTTATATCATATATAATTAAAGAAGTTGAAAATTAACCATCCCTTTTAATAATTAATATTTAATTATCTTATCTATATATATATTAAATAAAAATTATAAAATATAATTAAATAAAAAATAAAATTAAAAAATAATTATATATAACTTTAATATTTTTTTATTTTTTAAATATAATAAAAGTATAAATTTTATTATTTTATATAAATTTAATTTAATTATATAAATTATTGTAGAAAATGTATATTTTATTTAACTAATATTCATTTTTTAAATTTATGTTTTTAATTTTTTTAATTTTTAAATTTAAGCTTAAAAGTTAATGAAAAAGTGAAGCTTAAAGTGAATGAACAATATAAAGAGGTATAAAAAATGGATACCTACAATATCTAGTGAAAGTAGAGATTTTTTAAATTGGGAAGGTCAGTATTGCTTGTAATGGTAGGGGGTTAAATGATACAATTTTTAGAGATATCTTCCAATATGTAGTCAAATTAAGGGTATTGTTTAATATGCCATGAATGCTTGTGATATGTCAAAGTATCATTAAATGAAACCCCCGTGGAAATCCTTGAGTGGGAATGGTGCAACAATAGTTGGCTTGGAAGAGGGATGTTGAGGTGATGAAAGAGATCTAGGTTCCTACTCCAGCACTACTAAGGCAGCCTGACAAGGATAATATAGAAATTAATCATGAACCTAGTTCGACCAAAGCAGGCTTGTTTGCTTCTTGTTTTAAACCATCTATTGCAAATATACATCAGTTTTATGAGTCTTTTGGAAGGTTTATAGGCAATATTAGCTTAAAGTTTTCATATGGAGACAATGTAGTAACAAAAAGTCATTTTTGGACATTTTTATATCAATTGATGAAGATCCAGTTGCATATGTAAAAGGCTTTGTCCTTGAAACAACTTGAAATTAATATATAACAATATATCTATATCTATCTATCTATCTATCTATCTATTCTATCTATCTATATATACATATATAAATATATATATATATATATTATATATATATATATATAATAATTATATATATATATATATATATATATATAATATATAATATATATATATAAGATGAAAGTAACACTCATACTATTTTAAGTTCGCAAAAAAAATTGGGTGGGCCTATAATGCTATTATGTCAATAGGGATGTCTATTTTGGAATTGGGCTTCCAAAATTTTAATTTAATTATCAATAATTATTAGGTGGATCGTAGGGATTTAATTTCTATGGGATATTCTAGAATATTCTTAGTAATATACAGAAATCAAAGCTTGATATTTATCCCCAAAGAGATGCCATTTTTCCTCTCTTAATTAAATTGATTAGTTAGAAAAATGTCATATAAACAAGTGTCATATGAAATGAGTTATAGTTTTTTGAGAATGTGGTATTGATAATCCATGGTGTTGGAACATGGTATTTTAACAATGTCTATTTACAAATTAAGGATGTCGAAGATAATGCTAGAGAAAATCTTGTTCCATGTTTTTTCAAATATATATGTTTAACTTATATATTAAAAACTTTTATAATTAAATAATAATAATTACGTAGTACGACATTCCCCTCTGAAATCAACTCCCCCAACTGCCTTTTTGTCATAATCCTGACCATTAGATCCATTGTTAGATGATTAAATGTTTTTCCACCACTAGATTCTACTCACTGTCAAGTCAATTAAATCTTGATTTTCACTATTATAACCATAGTCCCATTTGCAATTCTTTCAACTCGGTTCGGTGGCTCCGCTAGGTGCATCTAACTGCAAAACCCTAACTCAGATAGGGTTGCCTCCTAGGTGGCTAGTTTTGGCCTCTTGGCCACGACATTGCAATGAATTGGTCTCTCTGTGTTGCCTATCCACTGCTACTACGAATTGCTACTAGAATACCATCTAGAATCCAGTTCCACATGGTGCGAGTAAGCCTAATTTTTGATGATGGGTTAGGAGTCTTTTAGCAATTTACACATTAGGTATCTGAACATTCTTTTTTAGTTTTCTTTAATCTAGCTAATTCTTTGTTTCTTGTCCTATCTACAGGTCCTTGGGTTGTTCTACAATTCAAGGGCTTCTAGCACCAAGGAAGGAACTTGAATCCTTCAGTACAGGTAATGTGTTTCGAACCCTTTACGATTCGCAAAAAGGCCCTCTACTTACCTTCGAATATATACATAAGTGTTCAATTGCTAAGTCCTTCCCTGTGTCTAGTTGCAGGGTTATTTCCATGTTCAACAGGAATTGTCAAGGGCACTTCTAGTTATGGCTCGCATGGTAGCAGAGGGATACCCATGAATCAGGTGCAATTAAGAACAAAGTTCGAAATGGTATGAGTATCTGTGTTGGGAATGGCTTGCCTCCAACACTAGACTAGTTACCCTTATGGGTTAGTCTTTAGCTCCATTGAAATTACTGTTTAAAAATATTTTCTCTGTAACTGTTATATGGGTTGGAGAAGCCTTGTTTCCATAGGACTGATCACCCAATTAATTAACGAATTCAGCTGTTAATTTTATTTTTCCACAACGTTGGCCTGAGGTTTTTTTTTGAACTATTTCAAAATGTTCCTAAGTAATATTAATCATATTTACAGAGGTTACAAATTGATTGCACCATACAATTTGCTGGCAAGTTTGGGAAATGTTGTTTTTTGGTTTATACTTGAATCTTACAATTTGCTGCTCTTTACGAGACCTCTCTTAGTTGTTGGGGTTATTTACTGGATTCATATAGGTTACATTTACCAAAGATTTTCAACATTGTATCGACTACCAAGGTTCTGAATGGGTTGATTGTGTGAGTTTCTTTTTCAAAAGTTCTTAAATTTGTTAACTCGGGTACCAAGTTATGTTTTCTTTTAAACTGTTTCAAAATGTTCCTAAGTAATATTAATCGTATTTACAGAGGTTACAAACTGGTTGCATCATACAGTTTACAGGTGAGTTTGGGCAATGCCCTTTTTTGGTTTATATTTGAATCTTACCATTTTCTTCTCTTTATGAGACCTCCCTTATCTGTTGGGATTATTTACTGGATTCTTGTAGGTTACATTTACCATAGATTTTCAACACTATATCGAATACCAAGGTTCTGAATGGGTTGATTGCGTGAATTTCTTTTTCAAAAATTCTTAAATTTGTTAAATCGTTTCACCGATAACCACTTCTTCATTGTCCCGAAGGGACTATTTGAGAAGTAAATCTGGGTTGAGATGATTTAGTTTTCCATTTGCTAATGGTCCAGTGCATATTCTTTATCCATGATAATTTGGAGTTCCAAAAAGAGAAATGGGCTTTACATTCTTAGTTTCAAACAATTAGGTAGGAGAGTTGAAAGAAGTTATGGAAGTTTCCCATGAAACTTAATTTCAAAGGTACACGGTTCCCCTGTTTCGGCCAATTGAATGTTGCCTCAATAGTTCCCACTGTGAGGTGGCCGAGAGGGATTTTTTTTGTGGAACGACGATCACATTATATGTTTGATTTTATGATTTGATAGCTATAAGTTTTCTTGGCCAACACAAATATGTCATTTTTCCACTTATTTTTTCCTCTTTGGAAGGGAATACAAATAAGCATTTAAATCATATCACCATAGACGTTATGTAGCTTATTTTCTAGTTTTGGTTTCACTGTTAAGGTTAGATTTAGTTTTATAACTTACTTTGTTGTAAATATTGGCTTTGGCTAAATCTAATATGAATGTCAAGATCACTGATGTCTCATAAAAAAAAATAAGGGGAACCTTAATAACACCGGAGGCCATTAATTTAAGTTGTAGTAAAAGTTTTCCCTGTGAAGCTATCAAATTGGAGAATGTGAATTTGAGCAAGATGGAAATCATCATTGCTGCAATAATTGGCATTCGAGATACTACAGGTCACCCCTTTGAAGCAATGTTTTGATTTCATCTTAAACTAGGCTTAATTTTTTTTTCAACATTGCATCTTTTTGGGTGTATATCAAGTTGAATCTTGTTTCGATTTCAATATCCCCACACATAAAGTAGATTTAGTTTTAGTTCTAGTTATGGAAGATTTTGGATTCACATGATTTGAGATTTTAGATAATTTACATGGGTATTGCTACTGTAGTAATCCATGGTTTATATGCAGCTAAATATGATTAGGCTTGAAGGCAAGATGGCAATCATAATTGTTGCAACCATTGGCACTAGAGAGACAATGGATCATCTCTTTGCAGAACATGGTGCCAAACACTTGAGAGCAGATGTGAAAATTACAGAGCTGGGAAATACATTTGAGTTCATCTATTGCAATGTGAGGAATGAAGAGCATGTGGCACTGACAATGAACAAGGGTAGTGGATTTCTTCCACCGCACCTGGGCCATTCATATGCGTGGGTGTGAACCAATATCCTTGGATTTGGGAGAAAATTGCTGGATTTTTCACCTCCCTTAGACTATTCTTTAAACACTCTAGATGTGGCTCAGGCATTGTTGTTTACTATCACAGAGGATTATATTTTTAGTAGTGGACATTATTTGATGGTGGATTGTAGGAATACAAAGACAAGCCTCTATGATAGTGCTCACTGGTACACCACTCATTCCCTTTTGTTTTGGTTTCAATTTGGGCTCTTTTTTATTTAATATTGGAAACCTATGGGTACATAGTTTTGATTTTAGCTTTCTAATTTTAATTTTGGTTTTTGGTTTCCTCTGTACAAGTTGATATCTATTTGATATATCAATTTCTCTTTGTTTTTGTAGTCATTGCAGGCTTGCAGACATTGTTAAGGAGGGAACAACAACAGATCCTTGTATTTTATTAATCACGAGGTGGTCGTTGGATTCCAAGATCTTCAGAAACAAAATCATGATGCATTAGTTGAGTACTGCCTTAGTCACAAACAATTAGGTAGGAGAGTCCAAAGAAGTTCTGGAAGCTACCCATGCAGCTTAATTTCAAAGGTACATGGTTCCCCTATTACGGCCAATGGAATGTTGCCTCAATAGTTCCCACTACCAGGTGGCTGAGAGGGAATATTTTTGTAGAACAACGATCACATTTTATGTTTTATTTTTTGATTTGATAGCTGTAAGTTTGCTTGGCCAACACAAATATGTCATTTTGCCACTCATTTTTCCCTCTTTGGAAAGGAATACAAAGAAGCATTGAAACCAGGCTGTCCATAAGATTAATTTTTTTATGGAAATGGATAGAAAAAATTTTAGGACTGCTAGAGTGAGTTTCATTAAGAGGAAGCAAAGGCAAAAGGAGAAAAATAAAGGTGTGAAATGACATGGGAGCATCTGGAAGCAGTTGCTACTTCAACAAATATAAGTAATAAAGTTGTGGTTGCAGCATATCTGACAAGTAGCAACCTACCTTCATCCAGACAATGTAAGGAATCCAATCATCATTAACCAATACTATTGCACAGGTTGTACTACCCAGGTGATCATCATTCTCCTTCTATATAGACATTTTCCCTTTAATTTATTTTATGGCTAGATTTTTTTTTTGTATGGAACTTGAAGATTGCAGTGAAAACTTTGAATGGAATCACTCTTTGGGAAAGTGTTGGAGCTAGAACAAATGGAGAGGTTGTTGTTGTGGTTTTCAATCATGTTGTTTGCATTTAGGGCTGCTTGAAAAGATGACTATGCCACAGATATGGGAATTTCATCAAGGGTAGGAACATTTGTTACCTAGGATTACTTATTTGATGGCTTGCTTACATCATCTATATTACTTCTTGTTGGGTAGCCAAGTTTCCTTTCTTATGATAATCATATACAAGAAGCTTCTGTCTTATTCCTTCATAAAATTCTCTAAGAGGGACTATATTTTCATGTCAAAGGTGACCCAAATCCTTAATTACAGACATGATTTATTTTCTGTCCTTGCAAGTCCCTTCAACTCTGTTTCAGTCCCTTTTAGTCCCTTCCCTGAGAAGCCTTAGAGAAATAGTTCCTCCTTTGCTAAGATTGGCTTTCTAGACAGTGCCAAATCTGGTTGGCCTATTGTGTTCAACACATCCTCCATCGTGAGATTATCCCCACCTTCAAAACCACAAATCTTCCCTCCTCTGTTTCTTCATCTTTGAATTTATTCGTAGAAGGATCCCCTCCTCCCAGCACTTTCATATTGTGGGTACTTCAAGATTTACATATTTCTTTCTTTTGATAATTTTGATGTGTTTTGGTAGATAACTAGTGGCCTCATTGCACCAACCAACACTAAACAAGTTCAAAATAAATATTGGTTGCAATTCACTAAGGTTGATGGTCTCACAGTGAATGGTGGGGGACATTTGGATGGATAAGGAAGCTCCTGGTGGAATTGTAAAAAAAATCAGCAAGTATGAATAAAGTTATTAGTTGTACCATCAGTCATCTGTTGCTTTTTTAGTGATTTGGGTATCATCTACTTACACATCTTCATACTTATATTGATTGAAATGCATTGTTTGGTGTGCAATGCAAACTCGGGCCTGCGCTATTGCTTCTATCTATTTGATTGGTTTTGAACTTAGGTGGATTGCAGATTTTGGTAATATTTTGGGTTGTTTATTTTGTTTAATTTTATTTGGATTGAAATTTTTGGAAATATTTGGAAATATTTAACTTTATTTAATTTTATTTGGCTTAGCTTCTATCTATCAAATTCTGAAATATTTCCAAAACTACATTTTTTTTATTTAATATAATTGTTGAACAATAAAGAGTTTACCTATATGATATTGACATTGTGAAATGATAATGGGCAATCTTAACATTGTGACATGATAATGGGATATCTTGACATTCTGAAATGATAATGGGCAGTCTTTACGATTCTTGGGCACTACAAATATAGTGCTGAAAGATATTACTTCCATCAACAGCAAGAAGTTCCATATCTCCATTGATGCAAGTAAGAACGTCCTGGCTGAGAGATTGACTATCAAGGCCCCAGAGGATAGCCCTAATATCGATGGAATTCACATATCTTCTTCCAATGTCCATCTTCAAAAGCTCAACATAGGAATAGGTGGATTATATTTTCCAACAACATTCTAAAATTGTTGGAGAAAGGAGAACTATTGTATTAAAGATAATAGTTTTAACTTTGGCTCTGCAAGAGATGATTGTATTGGTATTTTGGAAGGAAATTCCAATATTAACATTTAACAGGTTACTTGTGGACAAGGCCATGGAATCAGGTGAAATAGTTTCATCAAAATTTTAAATAGACAAAGGATATGACCATTCAATGTAGTGCAATGACAATAGATTTTTGCTATTATTATATAGTGTGGGAGGCCTAGGCATATATCTTTCTCTTAATGGAGTCACCATTGTCACTATAAAAGGAGTTTCTTACATTGGCACTAACAATGGTGTTAGAATCAAAACATTGCAAGGAGGAAAGGGCTTTGCTAAGGGCTTAAAATTTGAGAACACACATATGAACAATGTAAGGAATCCAATCATCATTGACCCATAATATTGCCCAGGTTGTACTTCCCAAGTGATCATTATTCTCCTTCTATCTAAACACTTTCCCATTATTTTATTTTATTGCTCGCTTTTTTTATGTATGGCACTTGAAGATTGAAGTATCATATGACCACAGAAGTTCTACAACTTATTTTCCAGTTTTGGTTTCACTATTAATACTGGCTTAGTTTTATAACTTACTTTGTTGTAAATATTGGCTTTGGTTGTGTAGGAATCTAATATGAATGTCAAGATCACTGATGTCTCATACAAAAACATAAGGGGAACCTCAATAACACCGGAGGCCATTAATTTAAGCTGCAGTAAAAGTTTTCCTTGGGAAATGATCAAATTGGAGAATGTGAATTTGAGCAATGGAAATAAACAAGCTCAGTCTCTTTGTAAAAATGCCAAGGGACTTAAAGTTAATTCTGTTAAGCTACCTTTAGTTTGCTGAAGGGTGAATGCCTACGCTAAATGCCAACATTAATATAATGGTTGATTTACTAGTTATCTTGTAATTTTATTTCAATGTCAATTTGAGCTATGGAAATAATGAAGCTCAATATTGGTGTAAAAATTCCAAAGGGCTCAAAGTTATTTTTGTCAAGTCCCTTTTGGGTTGGTTAAAAAATTAAATGTTTTCCGAATGTCAACTTGAGTATGTTGAACTTTACATTAGCTATCAGTTAATCTGAAATATGTTCAACTTATTATTGTCTAATGTACTCTTCTTTACAATATATTATCATTGGTTTACTTAAGAATATTTTCATTGAAACAATTGTGTTTCACTTGGTGTATTGATATTTGTGAATTCTGCCAGTAAACATAAAATCAACAGTAACAACACACATCGCAATATAGACTAACACATGACATGTGCACGAGGGTTGCAAAACCATTCTTGGAATCTCAAGGGAATGGTAGTTCAATGACCTTCCACATTCTCAAGCTCTTTACAATAATGTAAATAGTAAATACTTAACTGAGGTCTGGTATCATTTCCTTAAATAAAAATTATATCCTTTTAGCGGGACCTTGATATAAACAGTGCACGCTAGAAACTCGCAAATCAATGAGGCAATGCATTTCCTGTGTGACAGATGGAAGATTTTACAGGTTTGATTAGTGAGGGTACAAAAGGATCGTGGATTTGGAGCGAGGTGGAAATGGAGGCCACTGGGAACCTGGATACCTTTCTCAATACACATAATAGATGAATATATATTTTAATTTAATGATTATATTTTCCAACAACAACACTCAAAACCACATAATAAATAAATACACATAATATAGGAATATATGTTTTTCTTATGAGTATTATGTATTTTGAGTATTGATTGGTCTATATTAGTCAATTTTAATGGACTATTGTTCCTAGAACTCACCATATATAGAATGCTCATAGTTAACTCATGGGATATAGATGAAAGTGTCCATCTATGTACAAAGCATCATTTATAAAGTTGTGATGCAATTTTAAATGTGGAAATGCAACCATCATATTTTTCATGATCTTATTTTTCTTTATTTACCTCATTCGTTATAGTCTACTATTTGTAAAAAAAAATTTGAAACATAAAAAAAATATTAGAAGATCAAGAGCCAATCTTTGTTACAAGCATTGTACTATCTATTAAGGTCAGATAATGTAAATCATTTAGCTTTATCTTCCACCTTTGCATGCAATTTTCTTTATTAATTCTTATTTTCAATGACCATTTACATTTATGCCTTACGACGTTTCCTTTGCAACATCTAGTGCAAATGCTAGGAATAATAATAGCAATAATAATGTCCATGGGGTCTTGGATAGACAATGATCGGGTGCTCTATTAAGGAACTCATTGATGTGAAGTCATTGGTTCAATTCCCTACCCCAATCGAGGTGATACATTGGACATGATGAAGATGTAGTCCCACCAAACTTACTATAATAATAATAATAATAATAAGGTTATAATTTAGCTAGTTCTGTGATTTTTTTAATTATGATTTTTTAAATTTTAACATGTATTATGGAGAAAGTGTTGTGATTCCTATTAAGGATTGCTATCTACGACACCAATCATTTAATTTATAATCTGCATTAGTTTAACTTAAAAAAAAATAGAGGAAGTTATTAGAGATAATAAAACTTTTAAAGATTATTCATTTCAACAATTTCCACTAGGCTTTACTTAAATTTATTGATCACACATATTAATCAATTATTGTTACATAGAAATACATTAGTGTTGTCCCAATATAGACAAATTACCTTGGAGACGCAATCACTTGGTTGAGGGAATATCTCAACCGCATACCAATCTATGAAACATCTAGTTATAAACAACTCCTAAGAAATAGGAATAAACTTCTTTACTTAGAAAGCATCACACATATGAAAAGTAGGAATACATTTTCTAAGTGCTTTTCCACCACTATAATCGTGCCAAAATGATCAAACTGAAAAACCAAATTACTCATGGTTAAACTCACTTCAAAATTGGATAATGGGAAATGGGAATATAGCAATATACTTTGTGGGGTCCACCTCCTGAAGTTTTATGGGATATGATCGTACGATAATTGTCAATTTATGAAGTGTTTCAACAATTACCTACATCATGTGATTATATGGATTCTCATTTTAAACTATGTGTCTATAAAATGGAGTACCTGTTAACAATAGTATGATAGATATAATCAATCCCTCAATGGAAATCACATAACCTGTAGTGAATCCCATGTGGTCTTGGATGTAGGTGAAGAAGAATACACATGCATTGAAACTTATCTAACGAGTAGTGGACAAAGCAGTATTTCAGAAAATTATGACCATATATTTGGTAAAGACAGTGTGGGAGATTTTGGCAATGGGCTATTAAGGTATGACCAAAGTCAAAATTGTTTAGTTGTAGAATACTAGGAGAGAATTTGAAAATCTGAAAATGAAAGAAACATAGTATTGATTCATTCATGAATCGAGTTCTAACCATTGTAAATTAGTTAGAAAATTATAGTGATGACATTAAATATCAAATAGTGGTTGAAAATGTCCTCAAATCTTTGTCTATTAAATTTGATGTTCTAGTAGCAACTATTAAAGAAGCCATCAATTTGGCAACATTGTTAATTGATGAATTGATGGGATCACTTTTATCCCATGAGGTGAGTATAGATAGAAATAACGAGTCCTCCATAGAAATACATTTTAAAATCCATGTTTCTACCTCAAGATACAAAGGTTGAGGCAGATGTAGATCGAGAGGTAGAGGTCGAGGCAGAAGAAATGGTGGTTAGAGAGATGGAAAAGAAGAGAAAGAACACGATAATGGAAGCAACAATAGGAGCTCAAACAATAATCTAAGAGTCAAAAAATCAAAGGTGATATGTTATTATTACAATAAACTTGGTCACTATGCACGTGATTATAGGAAGAGGATAGTTGATCAAGGAAAGTAGAGAGAAAATGTAACTATAGAAAATAGTGGCTCCATGTTCTTAGTTTGTCATACCATGTATGAACTCTCTGATAATGTTTGGTTATTAGACAGTGATTGCAATAACCACATGACTAGAAACAAGAATGTGGTTGCACACCTAGATGAATTGTTTAAGATAGAGGTAAAATTGGGGACTGATAAGATCATGGATGTGGATGGAAAAGGAGTGGTCAACATTTTGAACAAGTGAGGGGAGTTGAAGAAAATTTCAGAGATATACTATCTTCTTGGTCTAAAACATAATATGATAAGTGTTGGACAATTAATGCAAAAATGATATAAAGTTATTTTTGGGGGACAATACTTTATTATATATGATAAATCTCAAAGAAAGGCACTGATAGCGAAGGTGTAGATGATGAAGAACATATTGTTCCCTCTGATCATGAATTGCAGAAATCAAGTCAATTATTTTAAGGTTGCATGTGTTAATTATTATTGGTTATGGCACTATTAGTTTGGACATTTTCATTTTTATGGTTTAGGATTGTTACAGTGAAAAGGGATGGTTAGAGGATTACCTCCCATCCAAGAACCCTCTAGTACTTGTGAGTGTTGTATCTTGGGAAAACAACACCATGAAATTTTTTCAAAATGAGTTGCATACAGAGAAAAGAAACCACTAGAGTTGGTTCATATATACATATGTGGAACCATGAAGACACAATTGATTGCTCGAAGTCATTACTTCCTCACATTTATTGATGATTTAATTAGAAAGGCATGGATTTATTTTTGAAGTAAAAGTCTGAGACTTCTGAGAAATTCAAAGAATTCAAAGCCATAGTAGAGAAGAAGAGTGATCACCGGATCAAAGTATTGGGAGTAGATCATGGTGGAGAATATGATTCAATGGATTTCCATGCTTACTACAAACACCGTGGAATTAGGAGGCAATTTACAACCAGATATACATCCTAGGAAAATGGTTTAGCAAAGATAAAGAACTTAATGATTATGAGCACGGTAAGGAGCATGCTGAAAGGAAAAAAAAAAATCAAATGAGTATTAGGAAGAAGCAATTACGTGCATTGTTTATGTGATAAACAAATCTCCTACAAAAACAATGATGAATAAAGTTGTGCAAGAAGCATGGTTGGCTATACCTTGTAGTGTATCTCGTTTTAGAGTGTTTGGATGCAAAGCATATGTGCATGTACATAAAGAGCTAAGATGCAATTTAGATGATAAAAGTGAAAATTTTATATTTAATGGGTACAATGAGCATTCAAATGCATATAAATTATATAACCCTGTCACCAAAAGGACTATAATCAACAGAGATGTAGAGTTAAAGGAACAAGAGTCATGGAATGGGAGTGTATACGAAGCTACTAGTGCAAGAGTACTTCTCATACAAGTAGAATATGTAGTTGAAAATGAGAAGAAAGGATCATATGAGAAGACACCAAACAGAGTCACGCCAGCAAGGACTCCATGTATTTTGAACAACATGGATCTTCAAGTAGATGACCATGTCGAAATACTACTAGGTAGTGAAACAAGTAATGGTAAGAGAAAAATGAGAAGTTTGCAATATATTTATGATGATTTATATGCCAATTCCAATTTTTCATTATTGTCATTTCAACCTTCATGATTTGAATAAGCTATCAAAGATGAGAATTGGGTGAAATCTATGGATGAAGAAATATAATCTATAGAAAAAAAATGATACTTGGGATTTGGCTGAGTTATCTAAAGATAAAAATCTCATTAGTGTGAAATGGGTTTGCAAGAAAATTTTGAATTAAAAATAAGAGATTAACATATTTAAAGAAAGGCCTATAGCAACAAGGTTCTTGCAACAACCAATATTAGAATTTGGAGAAACTTCTGCTCCGATAGCCAAGTTGGATACGGTAAGAGAAATGTCGGAAATAAAAACTTAGAATAAGTGGAAAGTGTATCGTATGGATGTGAAATTAGCCTTCTTGAAGAGGAAATCTATGTGCAAAAACCTCCAAGTTATGAAGTTAAAGGTCATGAAGCTAAAGTTTATAGATTTAAGAAAGTTCTTTATGGACTCAAACAAGCTCCAAGAGCTTGGTATAGTAGAATTGATAGTTAGATGATTAAGAATTTATTTATAAGAAGAAACATTGAACCAACCTTGTACACAAACAGAAATGATTATGGTTAAATTTTGACTGTATGTTTTTATGTAGATGAGATGATTCATATTGGTGATCTTGAACTAGATTAGTTTAAAGTAGCAAAGAAGAAAGAATTTTAAATGGTAGATCTTGGTCTTATGAAATATTGTTTTGGCATAGAAGTTGAGCAATTATAGAAGTGGATTTATATTTGCCAAAATATATAGGAAAACAAATTAATGAGAATATTTAGAATGGAAAGTTGTAACATGTAGCTACCCCGGTAGTGACAAGTACAAAGTTAAGAAAGGATGAAGAAAGCTCATTTGTAAATCCAAGATTGGTTGGAAGCCTTATGTATCTCACAGCTATAAGAAGGGATAGTATGCATGGAGTTAGTTCGATTTCTATATTTATGGACTCACCAAAATACTGACATTGGAAAGTTGGCAAAAGGATTTTGAGATGCATAGCAGGAGTTACAAATTGTGGCATATTGTGTGAAAGTACGAAAAAGAAGTATTTTGTTGGATATACTAAAAATGACTTTGCATGAAGTTTGGATGATAGGAAAAGAAATTCTAGTTATGTGTTTCATCTTGGTTCAAGTGTGATATTATGGGCATCTAAGAAGCATCCTATTATGAAACATTCATCAATAGAAGCAAAATAGGTAGTAGCGACATCAATAGCATGTTAAGCAATATTTTTATGTAGAGTTTTGGATGGACTTCAGTAGAAACAAGAAGGATCAACAATAATATATTATGACAACACGTCAACCATTTCACTATTAAAGCATAATGTGTTTCATCAAAAGAGAAAACATATAGATAAAAGATACCATTTTATAAGAGAACATGTGGGCAATGGAGAAGTTTATTTAGAGCCTTCTAATTTGGGTGATTAGTTGGATGATTTATTCACTAAGCCATTAGCACATGATATATTTGAGTTTCATAGAGGAAACTTAGGAGTTGTAAGCCTAGTTAAGACTTGACCAATATGCATGTTAATTTATAATGATTCATGTTTTAGTTTAGTGATTATAATTTAGAGGGAGTGATAGCAATAGGTAATTACTTGAGCATGTAGAGTAATCTAGAGAAATATTCCAAGTTAGTTTGAGTTTACTCTACATTTAGAAATGTTAAGTTAGTGTCATTTTGCATAAAGAAGTTATTCTGAGTGAGCTTCAATTAAGTCACCAGTTAGAAAGGATAAATACATCACATTGGGATAAATTGTAATCAATAAAGTCTTTTGTGATTAATATAGAAGAGCAGTAGCTCATGTGTATGTGTGAAATTTGTGTTTTCCTTCTGTGCCTTTCCAACAATATTCTTTCCATAACATTTAATTAAAATATAGAAATTATTTTCTTATGAATATTTTACCATTTATTGAACTATAAAATTATTAATTTTAATGTCAAAAATAAAATCACATTTTATGTATTTCAAATTCTCTTACTATCCTCAATTTATATAAAATATGTATATTATCTTCTCACCTTCACCCCCTTTTGACTTCATTTGAAATGTATAGTCTCTTCCCCACATCCATCCCTCTCCCCACATACTACTTGAAATATGCATGTTATCATCGTGACTCTTCAATGTCATATAGTAAGAACTTTTCATGTAATAAACAAACATTCACTATCGATCGAATGTTCATACACCAAGACGAAATATTCTTTGAAAGAAAACTTATATATTTCAAAGATCATTACCAGAAGAAAAGAGAATGTGTTTAGTTAGCCAAAAGCATGGATGGAAGAAGGGAGACAAGATGCATACTAGTATGTAAATAAATGAAAACATTATGAATGTCCATTAACATCCCCACTAAGTATATGCAATATATGTGCTCATAACAGGAGTCATCGAGATTGCACTAGACCAATTAGAGACATTGGTTGAAGAAGTCACAATTCCCTCATGAAACTTAGTTTAAACAAAGTCCATCCTTTCAAAGAACTCGTAGACTATCATGTTTAAACAATGTCATCCATCAATCCTTACAAATTAATACCAAGAAAAAATTAATCGCCAATTTTCGATTCCCAACCAGAGCTGTCACTCATTTCAAATTGTGAATAAGAAATCAATCATTGAATACTCATATAATATTTATTAAATTTGCATTTGATAAAAATAAAATCATATTTCTTTTAATTTATTTATTGATGAGCTTAAAGAAAAGTAAAAAAAACCATTATGTTCCATAATGTTACCAACAATGAGGGAACAAGCCTTCCATATTCCCATTTTGGACTAGAGAACAAGCTTGTCATTAAGATTGATAGAGCCATCCATGGCAAATAATCCTCGAGACTCCATGTTAAATCTCTCTTGGTTTTCATATCCAACCATTGCTGAATGATTTCCTTAATTAGCCTATGAGTTTTAGTGAGTGATGGTCACTAGAATCTTCACTGTTCACTCCAACTTTAATTTTTCTAAGTGTGACTCATGTGCTAGTCGTTATGTTCATGGAAACTCAGGGCTCTGACCCATGTACATATTCTAAAATTCTCACTAAGGTTTGGGATCTCTACCACCACTTACGAGCCTTCTAATATAGCCTACGATGACTTCATTAATTGTTGGAACTTGGACATTGTTATACTTACTTTGTTGAGTGCCACAGTCCTCAAATTATTGTTTCAAATGATCATAACATATTTCTACCCTTCTAGATTGATGAGTTTTTGTGCAAAAATCATGGTCGAATTGTTTCCACGCTAAGCATATCGTCCAACCCGATTCAATGAGAAATCTGTAGGATTTTTAAGTTTATTATAAATTTATGTAGTGGTTAAATAATATCATTTTCATTATTATTAATTTTGATTCTCAACCCATTTTTAAAATTTTGGTTATCTAACACTTATTTTATTGATAAATGAATGAAGAGATAATTTGAAAAAAATGGAAACAATTTCATATGAATAATTTTAACAAATATATGTAAAATCCATAAAAAATACAAGTTTCTAAAATATAATGAGAAGTTTAATAGAAATTTATCATTTAAGAAAATATTAGTAGTAACAAAATTAAGAATAAATTCATTTAAATAGTTAAGAGCATATGTTTCTTTTTATGATTTTATAGGTTCAAAACCATACAGGGTACAATATATATGTTTTAGTAGACTTTAGCAGTCAAATCCCTACACCTAGACAGCTCCCTTGTCCCACATGATAAACTCCCATAGTATATATTATTGAACTAAAAAAGAAATGCCCAAAGTGATGTATTCCATAATGTAATGGTATAGATATAAATGTATAAAATTCTACCTCAAAATAAGGAAACTATCTTGGAGACAATCACATAGTTGACTCCAATATAGGAAGCTAATTGGTTGGTGAGAATATTTCATCCAACTAGCTTTCAACAATATTCTAATTAATAGGAAGAGATTCCTTCTAGTAGATATTATAACTCTACCAATAATGAACAACAATTTAATAATTAAATATATGATCACACACTCATGACAAGTAATAGTTACATATTCTAATACTCCATGATAATGACTACTAGCCATAACATTCATTAGATGAGGTCTTCAAAATCTTCCTTTGTGCAACAAATGTGTTACTACAAACTAAAAACCTCTTGATCAACAAAGTCTACTTCAAGTCCAAATTGGAAATTTCACCTTGTACCTCAAATATCACCAAATTTTGTAACAACCCAAAATAAACATGTAATTAATCAACTAATTAACATCAAGTTCAAACTATGAGTAGCACTTACCTGTGGTTGAAGTCTGCTTACTGCAACAAGGTTTTGGGGACGACTCTCCACCCAACTGTAGGCTCAATTGTGCAAGGACTTGCTTCAACTGGCCACCCCCAAGCCCTCAATCAACGTACTACTGCCAGTAACTCCTCTATCTTAGAATACTATTCTCCCAAGAGAATTAATGATAGAGTCTTGGAATGATGGAATGCCTCCCATATTCCTCACCATCTAATAAATAGAACAAACATTGGAAGGGGAACCACATGCACACACTCCATGTGTCTACATGCAACTTTATTGCTTTCTTGTTTTATTTCTTTTTGATAGCTTTACTG